>BMAV01023750.1:0-43191 GCA_019973955.1 Trichonephila inaurata madagascariensis
TTTGCATAACTCTTCGACATGTAACTTCATGCCAAGTTTCTTTACGATCCCACAAATATTTCGTTGTGATCTTATTTTTTTTTTTCACGTACAATAAAAATAATTATTGAAAAAAGGATTGGGGTAATTTGTTCACCTTCCCCCCCACAACACTTAAGTTAGTATCGAGGGCGGCTCTGTTCCCGGGGTAAAGATGCAGTTTAATAATTATCAGAAGCCACATTCAGAAGATGTACATTTTAATGAATGTAGGTTTTCAGATCTCTATTTAGAAATCTGTAAAAAGTGTTGGAATATATGACCCGAAATAACGAATTATTTTTTGCTAAAATTTTAAAAAAAAATGTTTGAAATTACATTTTGTCCATCACAAAATAAGTCGAAAAAAACTCTACCTCTGATTTAATACAATGAATATATTTTTTTCAACTTAAGTAAATGTAACCAATTCTATACTCATATAAAAAAATGTTCAAAATAATAAATCAGTATTTATGCTTTGTAAAAACAGCAAAATTACGAATTCAAGAGATTACAAATATGATTCAATGAATATAGTCTCTCTCATTATGTATATAAATATATATATTGTATGAAGTAAAAGATTTTTATTGTGACTATATCAAACTGAAAGTCATTTCCTGAAAATTCTCTGTAGTTAGGCAGGAGTTAACACAAGATAAGATAATACTTAAAAGTGAATAGAACCGTAGCTATATACTTCTTATTTCGATGTATTTAACAATAACTAGTAAATATCCCAGTGAAATAAATTTAATTTTTAAGAAATATCTTGATAAAAAATATGATAAAATAATTGCGATTGACCATGAATAAGTATATGGCCTTTCTAAGAAAATTCGAATTAAATTTTAAACTATGGAGCTGATAGAGAAAATATCATAAACAAAAGAAAACTCCTGTAATAATTTGAGCATAAGAAGGATGAAAATATATTGTCGAAATGAGATTTAAGTAATCAGTTGAAATCAACTTAAAAAATTAATGCAATGCCTTCGAATGAAGAAATAGAAAGTTCAGTTATAAATACACTAAGTCAATGAGAAAACGAGACCAAGTTTTAAAAATACACAGACTTGCTTTTTTTATTGTAGTTTATTTTTTAGACGTGTTAATGAAATCCTTTGAAGGAAACGAATTCATCCTCTGATATTTCAGAATTCGAATGCTAATGAATATTTTTCTTCTGTTATTTATTTTTATAATAAAGTTAATGAGTTCAAATAAACATTGAACTACTTTTTGCAAAGTTTTTTAATAATTAAGGTGATGATTTCTATATAAATGGAGCCAATAATTATTTATTTTGCTTGTTTCACTTAACTAAAATATTTTTTCTCAACACAACAAAACAAAAATAAAGAGAATGGCAATAACCAGGAATTTGAAGCAACATTCTATATGGCATGACATGTTTTCCACAAAATGATTTATTAGTTCGTGAGGCCGTTTATTCAGTTCCTGTTCTAGTGTTCAGATCAAGGTGCTATTTTTATTTGGAGGATATATTACCTATTTACAAATCCCTTTCCCAAAACATCGCAAAAATGTTCAGTATAGTTTAAACCTGGAAACGTGCTGGGAAAACAAGTCGCTGAAAACTCTCATTATTTTGACATGCGTATTTAAAAAGTATCTATTCTGTGTGGCATGTTCTTGCACGAACTTAATTCAAGCACTTTTTTGAATGCAATTAATTTAGCACTGGCAGTGCCAAGAAAAAGGTGAACACAACGCTCTAGAACTTCGTTTATTCCTTTTTGGCAGGTCTTTGTCTCCATTTAACCCACTAGCTACGTAGTGCTACCTTTGATACGTGTACTTTGCCCGTGGAAATCGCGGGATACGCAGCGAGAGGTTTAAAGCATATATAAGGGCATTAGGCCATTTATCCTCTCTGATTTCCTAGTACATCCTGATATTTCTCTAAGCACAATATCGGTATTTTTCTTCGATATTTATGGATCCTGCAGTTATAAGTTGTCTTTAGATTAGTTAACCCGCGGTCACTCGCGCCTGTTTTTGATGCCGTCGTTACTTGTGGGGTGCAGAGAATACCCCAAACTTTTAACACGTGTATTTAATTATGAAAATAAAATTAAGTCATTATGATGCACATTTATAAAGTACAATGTATTTTTTTTTGCATTATACAAATAAAATTATTAAATTTATTGCATACAAATGAGACTAACATTAATTAAAACTAAACATACAAACTTTTCATTTTAAAACACATAATTTTATATTTTTTCATAAACCAGTAAAACGTAAATACCAGTAATTATTACACTTTAAAATTAATGACATAATGATAGTAGGAAGTAGAAAAAAGTATTTTAATCATTTTCCAAACATTCAGAGCAGACTGTATACATATGCTCAACTTCTCGCGGGAGTTCTCAGCTCCCCCAGATAAACTTTTGAAGGTCATTACATTCCTGTCGTTCGATAAAGAGGGATTGCATCAGGCCTGAATGTTCAATGACCTAAAATGTGCAGTTACAGAAACAATCGTGGTTCTGCGCATTCTTTTTAGAATCCTGGGAGGAATTTCTTGTTGCTGGGGTGCACAGAACACCCCGCGCGAGTGACCGAGGGTTAAACTAGTTGATCATTTATTTTTTTTCAGAAAGTGTTGAATGTACAGTTGCTTCATTCCGAATTATTTCAAATTTATGAATCCCGGTTGTCCATAATTAAAATTGAAATTTTCGAGCAGTCTGTAGTAAAAACTATACAGTGAAATTGCAGGAAAATAGGGTAATGACAGAATGAATTGATGGAAATTGTATCGAGGGTAAGGAACAATTAGTTTCAAAAACCACCCCTTCGTTGCATTTGATAGCTTTATTAAGAACATTGAAATAATCTACAAAAGTTTACAAAACATGCTCGATATGCTGCCCGCCATTGTCTGCTACCATCCGGAAACGTAAAATCGCATGTTCGACTGTTGAAAGCAACATGAACTGGGGAATGTCACGCACATGGCGTTCCATGCTTTCTTTAAGGTCGGGTAGAGATTTGATAGGATCATGGTAGAGAACGGCATTGAAGTATCTCTACAGCCAAAAGCCACAAGGATTCAAGTCGAGGAGATCTAGGAAGCCAAGTTGTACGAAACTGCTGGATGATGATTCTGTCATCACCGAAATGATGGCGGATCACTTGATTTAACACAACGAGTGATGTGTGAAGGAGCAGCATTCCTCAAAATCACTGTGGTTGCATAACGTTGCCTTGTCTAAAAAACAGGAATAACGGATTGTTGTAATAATGAAGCTAATCGTTGATTGGTGACGGAGCATGTTACAGACCCTGCGGGATTGTGTTTGAAAAAAATGGACCCACAGTAAAGTTACAGTAAAGCCGCACCAAACCGTTACATGCGAAAAGTGTAATGGAAGTTATAGGAATTGATGTGTGTTTCTGCCAACCCAAATACATCGATTGTGATTGTTAACCACAACTTCCAGATAAAAGGGGGACTCTTAGACCCACGAAAAGTTCCATGAACAATCCACCTGGAGTTCAACTCGAGTAAGAAACCACTATACAAAAGTTTTTTTGTGGACTATCCAAAGCATCTGGTAAGAGATACTGCATAAGCGACAGTTTATAGGGATAATAGCGTAAGTCCTTTCGAAGAATCTTATGAACAGTAGAAAGAGGTTGGTTAACAGATGCTGCAAAATGCCGAACACTAGTTCTGCCGATGGTTTGCAATCTGTCTTCCTCCACTTGGGTCACTACATCACTCACTCACTACCTGTGCTGCTACGCACTTTCATCCCCTTCCTGGCTGAGTCCCCAATGTTACCGTTGCTTCAAATATCCTAATCATACTTGTTAATCCTTGACTATTGAGTGGACCTTATCGTAACGGCTTCAAAGACTGAAATTTCCTCAAAACTTTGGAAACTTTGGACTCTCCGTTTTGGTAAAGGAATTTCACCAGTAAAACACGTTACTGGAGAGTAAAATTCATGTTACTTGAATTGCAAACGAATATGACTGTGGTTCACCTCTCGCATCTTTATATCTCGTGGATTGCTGCACGCGTCCAGGATTACTATGGACACGCCATCTGCATTGGTACATTATAAAACGGCATTTTCTGTTTGTTTTTGAAACTCATTTGTTTCCTCGAAAAAATTCACATTACTTCATTCTGCCATTACCCAACTTTCATGTAATTCAGATATATAGTTTTAGCTACAAACTACATGTAAATTTGAATTTTAACTATAGGCAGCTCGTATTTTGCTTGGGCTCATTTGTTTTGTGCTTTTGCATAAGCTTAAATTGCTCCAACATATAGTATGGAAAGAAAGTCCTAATATCATATCTTTAAGCAAAACATTGTTTAAACATGTTATTACAAGTTATATCACAGCGAGAGTGAAAGGGAATTTTATGAACTGTTAAAAAGTATTTATTTCAAAAACTGCGGAAATGAGATTAAAAAAACAAAACAAATTAGACATTTTACACAACTAATTTAATTTACCAAAAATGAAAACATTTTATTATAAACACATAATTTAATATACCACAAATAAAAAAATGTTATTATAAACATAATTTAATATATACCATAAATAAAAACCTTTTATTATAAACATAATTTAATATATACCATAAATAAAAACCTTTTATTATAATCATAATTTAATATACATCACAATATCGTACTATACTTATTTCAAAATGTAAATGCCCTTATTATCTATACAAACCTTATAAAAAGTTTATTAATTGCATTATAAAAAGTTATGTCTTCTTACGTGAATTAAAATAAAGTAGATTATATCGTATGCATTGTATTCTCATAATGGGTGTCACAAATTAATAAAAACAAAATACACATTTTTGAATTTTGAAGAGCTTTAAGTTAAAGATGATCTATCCTTTCAAAAGATCGAAACGTGACAAGTTTTTAGTAATTTCAGATTTATCTCAGAAATGCTAACGAGGAGCAGAAATGATTTATTCGTCTTTTATTTTAGCTGATGCAAGAAAAGAGTAGAAAAGGGTGAGAAAAATGCGAGTAAATAATACACAAAATATAATTAAATTAAACTATCTAAAACTTTTCTGTTATCTTAAAAAGAAAAGGAGAAGTATTTTAATCATTTATATTGCACTCCGGAAAATTTAAAATAGAGACACAAATACTCCTGGCTTTTTAAAAAGTTTTCCTTAATTTTCTTATTTTGCTGAAAAATATTCTGATAGAAAATTGATTGCTATCTTTTTCTTAAAGGAAAAATGAACAATTCATAATATTGAAATCCATACTTTTTTATATTAATTACTCTAAATATTTTTTTTCTTAAAACTGATGCACATATTAATGAATTTTGTTTTAAATTTAGCTGATAAGTTACTGATTGATGAATTATGTCTGAAGAAACTTTTCATTGAAAATATTTTTTTAAAGTTACTGACTATGCTTTATTATTTATAACACTTAACATAGGCTAAAGATTAATATAAAATTAATTTAGTATTAAGATTATTAAAGATACTAAAATAAAACCTTAGAACCATACACAACTTAAAGTCTTAATGTTATTAGTTTCACATTTGTCTTTGCTGTTTTACATGTATTTTTTTTAATTATGTCTTTATATTTAAACTAGATATATTTGCCAAAATGTTTATAAATGAAATAAAATATACAACTCTTTGTGATTTGAGTTTAGTGTAGGAATAATAACTATTTGTCTGTTAAATGAAAAGCGAAAATTGATAAGTTTTATTGTACATAGTATTATTGTGTCAACTAAAAATTTTTTTTTATCATTACATTCGAAACACAAAGTAAGGAAATATTTTATACTATCAAGATTACAAATGAGCATATGAGCTTTAAATATACGGATAGTTATTCACTATTCATAAAAAAAAATAAATACAAAACTTATTCCAAGTATATACGGATACTAATATTTAAAAAAAAACATATATTTTATCAAAAAGCATCTACATTATACTTAATTCCCTATTTTGTTTTGAAATGCATGTATATTAATCCCAAAAAGAAAATTCAATACCCTGAATATTAAGTTTTAAAAACATGCAAATTTCGGAAAAGTATAATTTCACGAAGATTCTTGGAGTAGAGCAGGTAGCAATGCAACGGTTGAACAAAGCAATGAGAATTTATTGAATGCAAGCGTGAACCACTTGATCATACACCAGACGAACTGAACTCCAGCTCGAGGGAATCAGCTTATATACGATACAGTGGTGACATCTAGAATATTCTAAAAGTACTTAAGCTAACATAAATTTTCGTACTATGCAACTCTGTAAAATTCTAGAGAGACAATTTAAATCTAATTAAAAAAAACCGGCGGGTAGCAATCGGTAAACTTTGAACCTGGGACCAACAGTTCTATTAGCGGTGGATTTATCACTGGATCACTCGTTCGTTGAAATGTTTACAGAACATGGCATTACTCCCTCCTTAAAATAACATCGACTTGATGTTAGTCTATATTTCCTTTACGTTCCACGTTGTGGATCTCGTCATAGGTCCTCTATAAGGTGAAATTTCTCCAGGAGAGTCGATTAGAGCATCTCTCTTGTCCGTCCCAACATTATGTGTAGCACCAGCTGGAGAACTACTTGGTAATGTTTCGGTGTCATTCGTAACAATACTTTCCTGAGCTTCTGGAGTATAATACTTGTTCATACGTAGAACTTGCACAACCTGTGTAGAATTCCATCTTCGGGGCGAGAGTTATAATTCTTCAACTTCATATGTAACGTCGGATAGTTTTCTTACAATTTGGTAAGGGGGGAACGAAGTAACGCTTTAACACCTTTTCAGACAAACCAAATTTCCTAACAGGCGTAAAAACCCAAAATAGTTTACCAGGTCGGTATGATACACTCCGGTGTCTGGCATCATATCTGGTTTTGTCCCTGTGCTGTGCTTCTAATGTTCTGATTCTGGAAAGCTGTCTGGATTCTTCCGCTCGAGTAATGAGTCGACTCACATGGTCATCTTCTGATCCGTCAGAGATGTATGGTAACACAGTGACAAATGTGGTTTCGGCTTCTCGACCATGAAGAAGATAAAAAGGAGTGTAACCCGTTGTTTTTGTTTGGCAGTATTGTAAGTAAAAGTGACAAAAGAAAGAATTTCATCCCAGTTTGTTTGCTCCACTTTTACGTACAGTGAAAGCATATACGCCAAAGTTTTGTTAAACCTCTTGGCTAATCCATTCGTCTAGGAATGATATCCAGTCGTTTTTCTTTGCTTAGAGCTACATAATTGACAAAGTTCTGTCACCAGCTTCGTCTCGAAAACTTTGCCACGATCGGTTAGAATAGTGTAGCTCCATGTTTCAGCACAAATTTTTGGGTAATGAATTTTTTGCTACTTCTTCAGCTTCGGCAGTTCGAAGAGCTTTTATGACCGTGAAACGAGATAAGTAATCTATGCAAACGATAATGCATTTATTTCCTTTCGTTGATTTAGGAAACCTTCCAAGTAGATCTATGTAAACGCGCTGGAAAGGCGTCGAGGCTGGAGAAATTGGCATGAGTAGACCAGGTGGTTTCTGAGGAACTGATTATCTCCTTTGACACTCTCGGCAATGCATGATGTAGCGACGTACACTCCTATACATTCCTGGCCAAAAGAAGCGCTTCCGAATTCTATCGTAAGTTTTGGAGAATCCTAGATGTCCGGCAGTGGAAGCGTCATGAAAATGCTGTAGAATTTCAAGACGGAGATGCTTTGGGATTATTGGCAGCCATTTTCTTCCATTTGGATCGAAGTTCTTTTTGCAAAGAATTCCGTCTATGAGATTAAAACTTTTCGTAACTGGTTCTAACTTTTCATGGGTATAAATCAATTTGGATAGTTCCGGATCTTTTCTTTGCTCTTCGGCGATATCAGAAAAAGATCCCAAGGTAGTCTTTTGCTCAGAAGGAAAAATTTCATTCTCAACAGGTTTTCTTTAAAGGCTGTCAGAGTTTTGTGTGTGTTTTTTCCCACTTTTATAAACAATTTTCTAGGTAGTACTATTGAAGACGGAGAGCATATCTAGCAAGTCTTCCTGTCGGATCCTTAAGCCAACAAAGGGAATGGTGGGTGGTTACGATTTTGAAGTGTCTTCCGAAAATATATGGTTGGAATTAAGCGACAGCCCATTCAAAAGCAAGGCTTTCGCGTTCATTCGTCAAATACTTCCTCTCAGCTTTCGTTAGGGTTCTTGAAGAATAGGCAATGCCTTTTTCTTTCCCCTTTTGTATCTGGACTAACACGGCACCTAGACCGTAACCGGTTGCATCTGCATGTAGCTCTGCGGGGGTCTTTTCATCAAATAGTCCTCGAACCGGTTCGGACATGAGGGCTGTCTTCAATTTCCCAAAGGATTCCTTTTAATCTGATCCCCATGTAAATTTGGAATCATTTCTTAGAAGTTCTTGGAGAGGTTGAGCCTTCAGACAAAACTCCTTAATAAATCGACGGTAGTAAGAGCATAATCCTAAGAAACTTCTGACGTTAGGTATATTCTTAGGATCTGGAAAGTTTTGAACTGTTTTAATTTTCCTGGATCGGGCATTATACCCTCTTCGGACACGAGATGCCCCATGATCTTAATTTGCCGGTTACCAAACACGCACTTCTTAGGAATTAGAACAAGACCGGTATCTTGGATGCATTTTAGTACACTCAGTAAGCGTTGAAGATGGTTGTCGAAGGTCTCAGAAAATACAATGATGTCATCAAGGTAGCAGACGCACATTGTCCCTTTTAGGTGGCGTAAAAGATTGTTCATCACCTGCTCGAATGTGGCCGGCGCGTTGCACAGCCCGAAAGGCATAACGGTGAATTCGTATAAACCCTCCGGTATGATGAATGCAGTTTTTTTCTCGATCTGCTTCGCCAACTTCAATTTGCCAATATCCTGACGACAGATCCATGAATGAGGAGAATTTTGATCCTTGCAGGCTGTCAAGTGTATCATCTATACGAGGGAGATGGTACACATCCTTCTTAGTAATTCTATTGAGTCATCTGTAGTCCACACAAAAGCGCAAGGTGTTGTCTTTCTTGCGTGCGAAGATGACAGGAGATGACCATGGACTTTCTGAAGGTTGAATGAATCCCCTGTCTAACATTTTAACTACTTAATTAGAATTATACGACGCTCTGCTGGGGACACACGATACGGTCTCTGTTTTACAGGTAAATTGTCACCTGTATTAATATGATGCTTCACAGAGTTTTGTCGAAGTCTCATTTTTCCTCTCTTTAAATGCTTTTGAATACTCCTGTAACACGTCTACCAACATTAGTTTTTAATTAACATCAAGGTCAGGTGAAATCATCTTTAGAAATTCAAAAGACTGCTTGGTTTCGGAATTTTCTGTAGGGTCTCTTGAGGTTTCAGAAAGCGATGTAGCGATGCAATCGGGACAGAGTCTGTTGCTTTTGCAGAACCATTCTGTCCGAATTGCATCGCTTAAATTTCTGAAACCTCAAGAGTCCCCACACCTAAAAAGAACAATGGACCTCTACTACCTTGATGACATCATTGTATTTTCTGAGTCTTTCGACGACCATCTTCAACGCTTACGGAGCATACTAAAATGCATCCAAGATACCGGCTTGTTCTAAATCCTAAGAAATGCGTGTTTGGTAGACGGCAAATCAAAATCTTGGGGCATCTCGTGTCCGAAGTGGGTATAATGCCCAATCTACGAAATGTTAGGGCAATTCAAAACTTTTCAGCTCCTAAGAATATACGTGACGTCAGAAGTTTCTTAGGATTATGCTCCTACTACCGTTGATTAAGTATAATCTGCGCCTCCACCAATAATGACACGAAGATTCTTGGAGTAGAGCAAGTAGCAATACAACAGTTGCATAAAGCAATACGAATTTATTGGATGCAAGCGTGATCCACTTGATTATACACCAGACGAACTGAACTCCAGCTCTCGGGAAGCAGCTTATGTTCAATACAGTGGTGACATCTAGAATATTCTAGAAGTATACTTGAGAGCTAACATAACATAACTTAACATAATGACATCAGTTAACATATTTAACTTAACATAAATTTGCATACGCTGCAACTCTCTGTTATTTAAATCAAATTAAAAAAAAACGGCGAGTAGCAATCGGTAGGTTTTGGAGATCATAGGTAACTAAACCAATTATACAGATAATCTGAAATGGAAGTTAATCACGTCACTATACCTGGGGATACCACGGAATGAAAAGTTGAATGGACTGACATCAGCTATTCTTTGTCTCCTGGTACAGGTGGGCCAATTTGTTCGTTTTAAGTAACACTTTTCAGCATATTAGATCCAGTCTGGTAACAAGTCCCAAAGGTATATTATCATTGAAATATCCTTTTATTACCCAATTATTTAGGTTATTTTAGGATATATGCTACATGCTCTACTACCTATTACTTTCAAAATACATTCTGTGGGCTTGTTATAGTTCTAAAAACAATAAAACGTTATAAATGCTATTTTTAACATATGTTGGTGAAACATATGTACATACATTATTGTGTGTGTAATGGTATGCGATGTATTTCTTTTGTTTGCTGTTTTTAAGGAAATTGAGCTTAAAATGTACAAAGAAAAGAATATTTGAAAAATTAATCACCAAATTATTTAAGATTAAATAGTAGAATAGTTTGTGTGATATTGGTTATTTGTGAAGGGAAATAGGATTTAATTCTCAAAGTTGATATTATCAATCATTTTTATCTTTATTTAATCATTTATATTAAATGATCTGCTGCTTAAATATATCGAGAAAAAAGAAGCTATTTGCTTAGTATTATTACCTGTTTACCTTGTCAATATAAATGTTTTCAATAAACGAAGAAATAACCTTTTATTCAATCAACTTTGAATTTTTTTAATCCACCAATATAAAGATAAATGTGTTTTTAATAGCAGAGTATTTAAGATTTTGAAAGTGATTATTGGAATGACTCATATATAAGTTAGAACTGCATCATCGATATAGCTCATAGAGTATAATCTTATAAATAACGGAATCAATACTTTTTACGACCAATTTACGCCTACCTACTAGTGTTCTTGCTGCAGTGACGCATTCCAGGATGCTAAGCATCTGATACTTACTTGTACTAAAGACGTTAACTCATGAGTTGCCTACAAAAAAACAATATAGCGTGGCGTCCTTCTTTATCTGCTTTTGTTCAGAGCTAATCATCTTTTACATTGTGTTATGCATACATTAATAGCATTTTTTTCCGTATCATTTAGATTGTAATTTGTGTGTGTGTGTGTTTGCTAACATTTACTGTACGTGTATGTATATGTGAGTATTGGCATGTAAGACCTGTGGGGCCAGAAAGTTCGGTGAATGAGCCTGTAGAGGTCACTGCTGTACTAAAGAATTTCAGCGCACCACGTGTGATAAAGGTCAATATCTGTTTAAAAATGTTTGTAATTGGCAAGGTTCCAAGTGCATTTATTCCCTGTTAGTTGAACGCGAGTGCGAAAGGTTTATTGTAGATTGTCGTGGTGTACAAAATGTATCAGAGAATAAGCATGTTGCTTTGTTTCAGACTTGGGGGAATCAGCAAAAAGACTCACGAAATGCTCAAAGAAGTTTATAAAGATGAAGCCATCACATCAAAGAGTGTTTATGAATGGTTTAAGCGTTTCAGGGAAAGGAGGACCAAACTAGAAGACGCCCCCAAGCCGGCTGGCCAAAAACCACACATACCCCGGAAAACATTGAAAGGGTTAATTAGCTTGTGGAAAACGATCGTCGTCTGACAAAGCGAATGATTGCGAAAGAACTGGGATTTGCCACAGAAAGTGATCACTTCATACTCACTGAGATTTGGGAAAATGAAAGTTCTGCTGCAGTCTCGTACCCCATCGTTTAACGCCTTAACAAATGGAAATGCGGCTTAGCACTTGCAGAGACCTCATTGACATGGCAGATGGAGACAGAAATTTCCTAAATAACATCGTCGCAGGCTATGAGATTTTGGGTCTGAAATACGACAAAGTTTGGAGTGGCGGAGTCCGTCGTCGTCCAATAAAACCAAGGTACGGTTGGAAAAATCCCGCATAAAGACAATGCTCATCATAATTTTAGACTTTAAGGGTCTCATTCACAAAGGATTCCTGCCTGAGAGTACCGCATTGAATGATTTTGCCTACGCCGAAGTTCTGAAGTGCTTACTGCACCGAAGGCGTACTCCAGACAAGGCTCCTGAACCCTTCTCCATGATAATGCCCGTTCACACACCGCCTGGGTTATTTGGCAGTTTCTGGTGGCGAATGCAGTTGTGACACTTGATCACCCCCTTTATTCAACCGATATGGTATCTGTAGAATTCTTCCTCTTCCCCAGATTGAAGTCAGCCCTTAAGAGAAGCAGAGTTATGGACATTACCGACATTCAAAACAATGGGATGGCTGACCTGAAAGTAATACTGAAGAAACTGTTTTGCAGGAGTTTCACTGACTTATATACTTGTTCCTCGACAGTGCATTTGAGATTATTTTGAAGGACAGTAAATTGTATTTGATGCTGTTCAATACTGTATTTGAGATAAGAGAGAGAATTCATTCACCGAACTTGCTGGCCACAGGTTGAATATATATATATATATATCTGTGTATATATATGTATAAATGCATTTTTGTGTATGTATGCTTTATGCATTTGTATTTTGAAAAAATATAATTATAATCACACATGTTTCCAAAATTTCCACATTGTATAATTTTAATTACTGGAATTCTCCATTTGCATGTGAGCAATCTTGTATTTTGTTCTGTATTTATTGTATTTGCATTCATTCTTGTTTCTCTTCCCTTTTTGTTTCCTATTTTTGCATGTATTAATTCTACTTGAAATTTTCTGCCACTAATGAGTACTAAATTACGTTTGTAAGCCTTGTGTTATACTTGTCAGCACACAAGGTGTCTATGTAGAGTCTAAAAAATACGTTTAACAGCGTTGCGTACGAAGGAATACGAGTACATACTTTTTGAATACTTTTTGCATAGACGTATACTGAATCAAAATATTTCTGTCGCTACATTAATTCTGTTGCTACATTCTCTTTATGAAGAGATAGTTAATTCCTCGCCAGCATTAACAGAAAGTTTGAAAGACAACCGTGTGACATCTTCAAAAGGAATAAATCATATTCGATTAAGTCCTTGGAACACCCCACAGAAGTGCAACAGCAGTAGCATGCCATATACCAGCGAGTCAATTTGTCGTTTGGAAAATATAAAACGAAGAATTTTGCTCCCGATGCATATTCAGAGATTGCACTTCAAAACCAGTGATTTTTCCCTGGTGGGTCTCCCTTGTCGATAGACTCACTTTTCAACTACTAATTACTATTACACTAATTTCTATTGCAGACGACATATGATACCAGCATTTATTTGCCGAACATTGCGATCTTCCCTCTCAGTAGTTCTACGTGGCTCCCCGGAAATCTTGTCTTGTAGCATCTTCCCTTGACCACTGTAGCCAACAATCATGCACAGTCGATACATTCATGGCAAGTCTTTCTGCAATATCGTTGGAAGAAAATCCGCATTTTGTTAACTTTATTTCGAGACCTCGTTCAAACTCAGAGGCCTATTAATAATTGTTTCTTCGTCTTGTCAACTAAACCTTTACTAATATCAATTCACCACGTAAAATTTCTACGATAAATAATGCTCACAATTTTTACAGATGATATTTAAGACAAACCTGATTCGTATGTTCGAATTTGTGCTCCTTGTACCACAATTACTCTCCCAGCGCTAAATGTGAGCCAACAACTTAATTTAGCATAAATGCAGGTATTACCTAGTATTCATTTTATTTGATAGAAATTACTTCTTTCTTTTTAAAGGTATAATTTATAGAAACACACAAGACCAAAAGCATTATTTTTTTCCTTCTTAACATTCAATGTGTTATCTATCATCTTGTCAAACAAATGGTATGTGTGATGGATGTATTCACTGTGAAATCCAAACGATATGAGACTCAATTTTAATCTCTCCTTTTTTTAGTAACCTTAAATTTAAAGTTAAATCTCAGGCATTTATATAAAGTGCATTTATTTTCTAAAATTAAATTTGTATTACTTGTCATGCGTGTAAAAAAGCATCATCTAAGTATTTAAAAAATGTAACACCATATCCATGACTAAAACATATTATTATGAAATAAGTTATTGTCTTCTTTAAAGGAATCTAATGTGAATTGTGTTATCAGTTTAATAACCAGATATAATCGTGCATGAAATACTCGTAGAGGTTTTGTTTCAATGCAAATTAATAAACTATAGCTAAGCAAAATTTTACATAAGGTCTGGAATTTAATTTTGCTTTCATCACCGATTTTCTAAAGCACTATAAAATTAGGTTGGAATTTCGATTTTTTTCAATTTTGATGGTTATTGATTTTTCATCTCTCTTTGGTAGAGAACTTTGTCTATATATATATGTACAGTATGTCCTCAAAATATCGCCTAAATTCTGCAGAGCTAAATTCTTATTTGAGAATACAAAAGAAAAAAATACATTAAAGGACTGTACCCTTACAATCCATAGTTTGCGAGAAAAATACGGTAAATGATGATGATTGAATGCTGTTTCATGTTGGGACTCCAAAGGATTTCTATACTCCTGCACGTTTTTAGCAGGTTGTGGCACTTCCCGCTCACTGTGTCGAACTATCATTCTACAGACACCGCAATCACCAAATCTTACACTATAGGGTGTTTTTTCCTATTGGTCTGTCACAAGGAGTTGGTGTGAATAGTGATAACACAAATCGACTTAGTTGCTCTCCTGCATGCTGCTTGTATTTCGGTAAACACCGCGCTGCTGCAAGGTATGAACTCATCAATTTCACGGTAAGAACAAGCCTACCTCGATATGCACGGTGGACGCTTTGAACATCTGCCTGCATAAATATTTGCAAATAATGCTACTGATGTGTCCCAAACGGTGTCTTTCGTACTTTTCTCTTAAACTACGGATCTTACAGATGCTGTTCTTTGGGCATTTTCCCTGCACTTCCAAAGAGGAATCTGGCTCTGTGGAGTTTGGACACTATTTTGGGACCCCTATGTAGTTTTATATATGGATAGATTTTTGATGCTTAGAATCTATGCTACTTAATAATCCTCACATATTTGGATTATAAAAAAATATGATCCTAAGGACAATACCCGCTTTTTAAAATAAATCCTTACAAAAAGGATCAAAGCGTGTTTTGCGCCTTAATAATGCTAGATGAAATCAAAGTTTACTCTAGAGTAAAAATACATTTTAAATTTAATTATTATTATTTTTTACCATTCGGATACTTAATGAATTTTTATAGATGTTAAGTGTATCTAAATTTATTTACATAATTGTCATGATATAATATTCGTTTTGAATTAAACTATGAGTTTGCTGCAACGTTAATAAATACTTATAAATTTTCCATCAGTTATTCAAATTCCTGCAAAAATATAAAATTCTGAGTCGTTTTTAAAAAGTTAGAGATTTATCTTGTTGAGAAATATTAAACTTATTCAGACATAGATATCTGATGGCTTAATATGATCGTATTGACATTGTAAGACTTCCTTATGAAAAGTGTAGATTTAAGCATTTTGTTCTTACTGCACAGTAATTGTTTTATGTTCATGCATTAAGTTTTAATTTACTGTAACATTTATTTTAATTTTTTATTAAAAACAAATCACATACAAACATGAATATAAAAAAGCGCATTTTGATTAAAAAAAAAAGAAAATATTTCTATTAATTCTGAAAATAAAAGTAATAAAAGGATGCTTATGTACTATTGGTTAGAAATTAAGAGTTTTATATGAAACCGTTTTTATTATCTCTTGTCATATTTCATTAAATTAAATTATCTAAATTAATTAACCAGATTCACAAATACGTTTTATTTATTCTTCATTTTTTTTGTGAAAGTACTTTTTTAATCTGTATTTATATCGTCAATAAATTGTTTTATAGTACTGAAATATATTAGCTGTCTTAAGTTCTCATTGTAAATATCTGACATCAAACATATTACTTCTTTTAAAAATAAATAATATATTTTTATTATTTGTATTTGTTTTTTCAATAGAAACATATTTTGATACCGTAAAACGTAGTTATTTATAATAAATATTATGTTACAGGTCTTGACTACCATCAGTTTTAATACTGCTTTTGCTGGACTTTATTGAAGGTGTTAAGCAAGAGCAAACGATCTTTTTGACGTTGCAATTTTTCAAGAAACAGTTAAATATAATGGTATTTCAACATAGGGGAGAAATAAAAACTTTTGAAAAAATCACCAGCAGTGTCTCTCATTTACCATTTCTTCATGCTTTTATTTTCGACAGAAAGATAAAATAAATTGTTATTTATTCTCGTTTGAGAATCCACTATCATATTTCCAGTTTACGTATTGATTCCTTTTTTCACAGAGAGCATTTTTTATGCAATTAATCACAAGAAACTTCTTGTGATATTATGAAGGCTAACAATAAGAATTGCCGGATGAAATTTATTTATTAAACTTCTTTTCTTTCTAAAGGAAAAAAAAATTGCTTTTTTTAGAAAATGTGTTCCGCATTTGTTTATGTATTTGTTTTATTCTTTTGAAATGAATCTGAAGAATCAATCTGTTACTTATTCTCGTTTGCTCTTAGAACAAACGATAATGTTCTTTTTTCAATTTAATAAAGGAAAAAGAAAGATTAACAAATAATTCTTCATTTTATTTGGATCGATTGCTATTTTGATCGAAATTTTTGAAAAAGAAATGTTTTTTTTATGTTATAAAATAAAGTGTGATTTAAATAAATTCAATATTTATTAGTCTTATATAAATCTTATATAAATATATAAATTATTTTAAAAAGGATATTTCCAAACTAAAGGTTATTTATATAACTAAATATAACGTATATAATTATATAATTTATTTATAATAATCTAGATTTTATTTTAAAGTTTTTTTTTGAAGAAAACAAAGATTTGAGTATGTAAGCAGTTAAAACGTTCTAAGCAGCTTGCACGAGATTTTAATCAAGGTGAAATCCGAAGTACTTAATCAATGTGTCCCAATTATTATAGAAAATGTATTTTTTTCCAGTCTTATATTCCTTATCTCTATGAGTATTTATTAGATTTACAGAAATTTGTGTGCTATCATAAAAAGTTTATTATGGAGGATTCCATATTTAAGTATTGTTTACTTGAGATTTTTGTCCCACCCAATGATAAACAGAAAATGGTAGTTTCAAGGTACTTTCTGTTAAACCAATAAGGAAGTATTCACTTCAATTCAATTATCAAGTAATCATCACTATGTATAATTTTCTTGTACCACCCATCTGGTATAGTGGTTAGTGACGCTGACTGTTGAGCCTGGGTTCGAAGACATGGATGTTTGTAAATGTATAGTACCTACGTGGCATGGGGTACTCTTAATAGCCTTCGAGCCACACAAATTTATATTTATTTTTAATCATAGATAAAATTGTCAAAATATTTTTTTAAAAATTATCATTTATGTAAATAAAAGAGATTTATCCTAAAAATTATATTTTGTTTAAAAAAAAAATTATGTTTTCAAATATAAATCTTTTGAACAAAAATAAATGGAGATTATCTTAAATTGAAAACCAGTAAAAAACACTTACACATTAAAAATCACTTCATACTTATATCCGAATTTCAAGATACATTACAGATTATGATTTTTTTTAAATATTTGATGACTGGATAAAAAAAAATAAACAGGGTTCCCCCCCAAAAAATATTTGGTTTTGCATTTCTTTGTTTTTTTTAAATTTTTGTTCGAATTATTTTATTTTATAAAAGATGTATTTTTTAGGATCTGGTTCAATAGATAGTCTTGAACATTTATATTAAGTTTGTAATAATCACTTTTTTAAAGAGTATAAACATTATGTCATAAATTTTTAAGTTAATCATAACGTAGAGTCGAGTACTTTAAGTTTTTTGTACCCAAACTCTTTTCCTATTTCTGTCAAACTAAAAGTCAACATATATTTGAACATTTAATGCAACTTAATGTAATGAAGCATTTCACTTTTTTAATTGTTTGAACTTCCCTATTCTCATTTAAAATAATTTCGAAAATAAAAACCAGTTTTTTTTTTATTTCCAATGTCAGATTATGAACAGAGTTCATCAAAATCTACCGAGTACATTTACTCAAATCTGTTATCTCTTTTTCTCTATTGGCGGATACCACAATCGCCGCAATTAATTTTGACGCCCGGTTTCCTCCCTAGAGGGAAGAACCTGAGCTCTGACGATGCAAACCTGTACTAGGATTTAATTTTGCCTGGAGCACACCCTTAGGGATCTTTTGCATATTGTATAATCATACAACATGGCCGCTGTCGACTTTCTGCATCATGAAAATCCATCGACTTTGGACAAAATCGAACCCGCAACTTTGGGTATAGAAGGCCAGCGACAAACTAACCACGCCACCCAGCCAACTCGTGTATAAAAGTTGCAGAATTGATTTTCAAAACTCGTTTTTTAACAATAAAAATAAAAATTAAATGTACAAAAATTCCGTTTAAGCCAAATACCAGTAAATCTACCATTTTTGACAGCATTATGTCTACAACAAGGACAAAATACGTTGATGAACGAGTTGGCAAATTTGATATTCGTATTTATTGATTTTATGTCAGAAGACATTATATTACCATTTTGTTTTCTTCTTAAGTATGCAGAAAATTATAAAGATTCCAGCTACTTTCATGATGATTATTGGTAGTTCCCGAATTACCAATTTTTCATGACATACAACCAAAAAAAAGTATTAGTTAAATCTGAAAATCGGTGGCCAGGTCAGAGCCTAAGCCAAGAGGGGTTTCTTGAAATAGGCGAGAAATAGCCTCTCTATCCTAACCAAATTCTCCGTCTATTTCCCTAAACTTAGGCCCCGAGATTCTAGCAGGTTCTTGGTAGAATTTACCAGAAAGCCATCTCTAAAGACACACGCAATTCTTTCTCTACTCAAGCTCTCTTCCACAGCAAATGTAATTTCCCCTGACTAAATAACGTCGTCTCTCGTGAGAGAAATATGACCCCTCAGAACTCGCCAAGGCTGGGCCTAGAATTTAGAAAAGGTATTTATACGTAGACGGCTAATGAGTTAATTAAGTACAATATTTATAAAAGTTGTTTTTAAGTTGTACTTTGTGAAAAATATAGTTGCACACTTATTACAAAATATCATGCTTTAATTTAATGTTTTTAATATCTCTTTTTCTCATGAAATTCAAAATATGTTTTTTTAAAAAGTATGCTTTGTGCTTTCCCTGGTTTGAATTGGAAAGGTTACAGAAGGGAAAAACCGGTTGACTTATATACAATAAACTAATCCCAAGTATTAGTGGATCAGTGAAACGGAATAAAAGAAAAGGAAAATATTGAATTTATGGATATAACCGTTTGCGAAATCATTACATAAAATACTGAAACCTAGAAAATTTACAATTTTTTCTGATAATGCTAATTATTTCTTAGTTTAAACCCCATGCACACACACACACATATTGGAGTTATCTCAAAGAATAAAATAAAGAAAAATAATAATAAAAAAAAATCAAATAGACATAGAGTGTGGATTACGAACGTTCTACATCAAAAAATATCGAAATATGTAATACTAATATTTTTATAGATAATTCTATTTATTTCTTCTTTTTTTTAATTTCTTATGTTGATTAAATTTTATTCGAAAGCAATAATGAAAAAAAAAAAACTGTTCCAACGTACAAGCAGTATTATTGTATAATTTGACTACATTTAATACCACTTACTTTCTTTAATTTATTTAAAAATTGCAATGATAAGTTTTTTAAATTTTTTTATAAGCTTTGGATAGTAAATTTTTGTGTTCGACACGTCTACTTTACCAAATTTAGTACAGAAACGTTTTCTTTCCTCGCACATCCTTATAATGCATTTTACACAAAGCATGCGGGATTAAAATTCTTTTTAAAACTTATTACAAAAATTTCATTACACACTTTTGATTTGGGCCTACCATAAAAATGATTTTAACCATGTGTGATCCGCAATAAGCAAGAATTTCTTTTAAAAAGAATGCAGAGTTTAAATCCGATTACGATTACGAATAAAATAATTTTTTCCCCTTCAAATGTACCACGTCATATCAAATGAAAGAGTCGAGATATTTCATTTAAAAGGATTCTATGGTTGCCTGTTGAATAAGAATGACAAAATGTGGACCACAAAAGGGAACTCTTTTTTTCTGATAGGATTTCGGCACGTGTTAACTGGACTTGCATAAATTTTCTTTTCCCACTATCATTAAATTTACTTCCACTGTAGATTTCTATAAAATTCTGTAATCTTCACACACTCCTTTAAGCCGTATTTTTATGGAAATCATTTGCTCCAACTTTAGATGTGATATTGAAGTTCATCACATTTACTTTCTCAAATTTAAGAATGGGATCGATAAAGGTATACGTGACTTCCAGTTCTAAAACTGCATGAACTAAACTTAGTCTTCTAAGAATACAAATGTATTCGTGTTTTCAATATAGTTGATCTATTCTTCGAGTTTCTGAAAAGGGAAATGGAATATTTCTCATTTTGCAAGTTTTATTTTCTGCACGAAAGATTTAAATATTTTAAAATGAATTGGTTGATAAAATTAAATTGCTTAAATATTATCGATATATTTCGGCTTAATATATCTGTATAATGCTTTCCTTTAATGAAAATATTTTACGTATTTAACAACAAATGAAATTTAAAAATATCAAAATTATTTTGACTGATTAGGATGAAAGTACGGTTATAAATTATATTATTCTATATTTTTCTTCTACTGTACAATATTTTGTTATTCTTCAATGCATTATCCTTACATATTTCATTAAAGCAACATAGTTACCACGTTCAGGATTTATTCAAAAATCTTTTTCAGTTCAATTTTTTAGGGCACCATCTGCATTTAAGCTTCTGATTGTACTTTCTTTTAATTTGCTTTATTTCATTTTAGATTCCCAATAGAGTAAATGTATTATATTTTAAATATTAAACTTTTACATTATGTTCTGAACTTGGCATATTTTGAATCATTTGGTATTTTTTAAGCTGTTAAATATTTCAACTTTAGTAATCATTGCTTAAACATATGCTGCCAAATTGTAAAAACTGAAATGCCTGGATAAAGTTCCATTTGAAAGAAAGTTCCATGCAAGAAAAAAACTATCATTTACTTATAGAATTAAAAAAAAATAATTACATTTATCACTAAAACCATTGATGTACTTTTTTTCATTTTTTCTAATACGCAAATGTTTAATGAATAGAAATCATACATTTACGTTAAAGGTAAATGGGAGTTAATATATCATTTTTTTTAGATATAATTTTTTTACCCTTATATGTGAATGAATTTTTTCGCATTTCAGCGTCATTAATAAATTGTTCTATGGATAAATAATCAAGTTCACATTAATTATTTTATTTTCATATTTCGTAATAACTTTAGTAATTAATTATTTAGTATTAATATTAGGCAAAGTTAGATAGAATTAATGATGAAACCCTTAAAAAGGAAACGGTGTAGCAAAAGTGTTTTTGTTATAAATTGTGATTGTGGATCATATAAAAATATATTAAGGAAAAAAATTAAATTCTTTTAAACTCATTCATACTATTAGATAATTTTGAATATAAGAATATAAATGAAAAATTAAAATTTTGTCAAAATTTCTATCAATATATAACAATTAAAAATGTTGTTTCGCAAAACGTAAGTAAAAAGCTGCAAACTTATAATTTACTAAAAGCAAACCTTTATATTACTTTGAAATTATTGTTCTTAGTATACACATTCTTCCAAATGTTGTCACGTTTCCTAACACCGCTTTCAATACTTGAATTTCCAAAGATAATATCAAACCTGAAATTTGATTAGTTTTTTTTTAAAACCGTATATATACTAGAACCATTCGACTTTTAAAAGTTCTTTTAAAATTACATTAAAATGATTTTTTTTTGTTAAAATTAGTTTATTTATTATCAATTATATTAATGTAAGCTACCCACGTTAGTAGTGAATTAATGACAGAATTACATAGCTTCAGCAGTATTTCATTGATTTCACTAATTTAGCAAAATGCTTTTCCGGAAAAAAAAATGTGTAGCTTCGTAAAAACTTCAAAATTAGATATGTATTATGAAAATAATAAAATATTTTAAGTTAGCAGAGGGAAAATATATTCAAAATGTTCTCCTAATTCTATTTAAAGAATATTTAAAGAAAAGATTGGTTTTTTGAACTATTGATTATATAAAAGTATAATTTATTTTTGAAAGAAAAGTACAAAGTATTGATTTTCAGCGCACAAATTCATTTTACATTAATTTTTATAATACATCTCATTTAAACTGTCGTTGAAAATTGTCTTCTCAATTTATGATGCATTCTTAGTAGTTAAAATAAAACTTTTTTCCCCAAACCTATTTTTATCGCATATAACTCTAAAAAAATGGCAGAATTTCATATTTAGGGGATTTGATAACCCAAAACATAATTAATTATAGAAATATAAGGTATAGGAACTTTATACGTTAACCGAAGCTCTGCGATTTAGCTTTTTGTTCTTCAAATACTGCATTTGAAAAGTCTTTAATGTTTTTCATCTGAATATTATAGTACTTTCTATACAGTCCAGAAAATTTGCAATTGGATTTTAAGCATTAGGAATTTCAGAAAAGCAGCATTGTAGTATAAAATGTCCTATGTGTAAAGCTGTATAAGATTTTTAATTATCCAAGATTTAAATAAAAATTAATTTGACCATTTCAAAAATTTGTGAGTTCTAAGAAAATCTGGTTTTCTTAAAACATATAAATTGTTCAGAATATATATATTTTCCTGAAAAAAAGTACAAAGCCTCAACAAAAAAAAAATAATACATTATATTCTACATTTTTAAATATTTAATTTTATGTCTACTATTAAATTATTATTAGTATAACGATTTGAAATTTCCATAACGAAAGTCGTTTGCATTTGCAACAGATAATGATCAATCGAATTATTTAAATATCTTTTTGCTTATAAAATAAATTTATGGACATCAATTGTGATTCGAAAGTATTACTGAACTTATTTTTCTTGTTATATTCCTTTAAATTTGAGGCTAATATTTTCCATGAACAATATTTTAACATATATAATATTATCAATGTAATTATTTGATATAATATATTACTTATGTTTTAAAACAAGAACAGGAAGTAGCAGCAATGAAACACATATTTGACATGCACATGAAATAATTAATTATATGGTATGTAACGATTGTCAGTTTTAACAAAGGAAATATCTAAGAAATATTTTCTTTTAAATAAATATAGATCAGTATTACTAGTTCAGAAAATATTTGTTGAATATATTATAATTTTCTACAATTGCTTTTATACAATTTACAACACCCACATCTTTCAATAACAATTGCATGTCTTATATGCAACTAAGTTTAGCGTAAAATGTTTATACTCTAATACTGTTTTCATATTCTAATTGTTTCGATTGAACGTGTTTGGATTATTTCATATATGTACTTTTAATAAGTTGTGAAATAAAAATGGAAGAAAGAACATAAAATAATAATTGTACAGCTTTTTATTATTAAATCGTTGTATTTTCATTGGTAAGAATTAATTCACTTTTATATTCTCTCTTCAAATTTATATAATTTTATTTTTCGGAAACTAAGCCAAACATTTCAAAATAATGGAATTTATAAGATACATATTTTTTTTCATTCATTAACACTTTTTAACACAGGTCTCTTTTTCAAATTGAAATCAAAAGAATCGGAGATTTTTCAAGCATCTAAAACCAAAACGAAAAAAATTTACAAACATCTGAATATTTACTTATTCAATGATAGTGATTAAAGAAATATATCCACATTTGAAGAGAAAACAGTAAATACAGATTTTTATGCCCTGCCCATTTCTATTTAAATAAAAAAATGACATTCGAATGTAAAACTTTAGTGATTAGCTTCAAATTACTTCAAGCGTAGTTTTTAATTTGTTTTTGAATTATTCATTGAATAATCTACTACGCTACTTCATTATAATTTTCAACTCGTAAAAATTTAACAAAATACTAATTAATACATTTTTGTTTTCCTAAATATAAAGGAAATAAAGTAATTATCAAAATACTAAAACCTCTTCTGATTCTTTTACTTTACTATGTGCTTGAACATATTATCTGCTTTGAATGAATTAGCTAACATATTTTCTTATTTTACATAGTTAAGCATTGCTGTTGTTTTATTGAATAAAAGCATATAAACTTAATAAAGAAAAGTCACATTCTTCAAACAAGTGCCATATTCTGAATAATGACAATATTGTTCATACACATTTCTTATTAAAACCATTTTAAAAGACCCAATTTTTTGGAAGTAGATTTTTTTTAAAATTTCATTATTAAATGATAATAATAGTCATGTTTGAATTTTAAAAAAAAAAACAACATTTTAGTAGTTCTTCCCAAATAATAATAAAATTAGAAAAGAAAAAAAAACTCTCTTTAGACTGAAATAAATCAAGAAATTTAATTGTTTATATTATCCAATAGAAAAGAATATTTTTTTTGGATACAATAGATAAGTTTAATCATGAATATAGTGACATTTCATTACTGATATTTTTATTTAAATCAGTTTTTAAAATTGATAAATATGTTAAACAAAGAATTTAGGTCCTGTCATTTGGGGTAATTTCAGGCTATGGTTTTTCTAGCTGGATTTTGAAACGTAATTAATATAGTTGATGTTAAATATATATATTAGTAGGATCATTTAAAAGCCATAAACTTTGTAAATACTATGTAACATTTCTCTTGCAAACATTTTTTTTTATATCAAAACATGCGTGCAATCGCATCACTTGATGTCTTAAAATGTCAAGATCTCTTAAACTTTGCCCAAAACGTAACTTAATTGCTACGCGAATAACGTTTCTTCAGTGAACGGACATTCCCGCGAAAAAAGAAGAAAACAGATACTGCTTTATGTTTCATAAAATAATCCTGTTATTTCTTGGGATAATTATCTTTAAATTTTTACTGTTTAATCTCATAAAATATTTATTAACCCCTTAACTGGTTTGCCCGTACACCATACGGACTACCGAAAGCTAGCAATAGCTGGTTTGCCCTTACACTGTACGGGCACTGATATTTTCTCCTTTTTATCTTTGATTTGCACTTATTTTTAATTCAAATAGTGAAATTACTAGTGCTAGAGTTTTTAAGACATGTAGTTTGTCCTTAATACTGAAAATACTCCTCATCCGGGATTTTCATTGCAGTGAAGGCGGAAATTTTTCATTGAAGTCATGAATTTAGATTCTTCAAAATAATCGATGTAGAACAATTATTGACAAGGAAATACGCAATTTGTTCTTTGAGAAGAAATGAAAAATGAATGATAATCCAAAAAAGCCGACATTACATCTATCTCCAATGTAATGTAAGACTTAGTATTATATCATGCTTCAAATTATGTGTGCATATTTATATCCATACACACACACAAAATCCTCAACTGTTTTAAAATGAGGTACAACAAGAAATTTTTTAGAAGTTCATCTTTTAGGTCATCATCTCGTCGCTTTCTTTTTTCTGTCTATCTTTCCGTTCATTCTATCTATTTGTCCCTTCTGTCTAGGGATGTATCAGCAAGCATCCATGTGAAGCACATTCAGTCACGTGTCATGACGCCGACAAGCGATGCCCTCACCTGTCAATCACATGTATATTTAACTTATTCGTCTTTGAGGAAATACATGTCATTTTCATGTCTTGCATTTTAATTGAACTACTAACAAAAGTTAAACTAAAAATAATAATAATAATAATATAAAATACTTTCATAAAATAATTCAGATAAATTAAACTTAATTTTGATTTGGAAGGTGAATGGGGGAAATAAGCTAAACACAAAAAAAAAAAAGTTTTCAAAATTCAAACTAAAACATCAACTAACAAAAAACTTAAATAACTCTATAAAAAATAATTTTCAATTTACAATGGCAACTTAAAGGAAGTACTTCAATGGATTTCACAACAATCCGAATAATTCTAAATGCACTCATCTAAGCGTCTTTACACAAAACTAAGTGGAATAGTAGGAAGCTATATTCCTATTCTACATCGAAATAATTTAGAATTCTATCGGTAAAACCGAAAAATAATTATCCGTGAAACATTTATCAAAGTGTTTTAGAATGTAGTAGTGAGCTTTCGAATCTTGTATTCTTTGAATTTGTATTATTGTCGAGTGTTCTTTCCATTTTCAATAAACAGTTTATTCCTAGCAAAGTTAATTAAATGAGAAAATAGGGGCCCAGAAAACAAAATTATTTCTGTTGAATGGGAACGAATTCTAATAAATCTTTGATGCAATCCCCCCACTGTATTAAATTAAATAGTGTCGTAAGTAAACTCATTTTTTAAATCTATTGGAAAGAAAGATTTTATTTATAATTTAGAAATAAATTTCAACGTAAGAGTAGCAAGAAAAGTTCAATGTATTCAAGAATATATTGTATTGTAATTTTGCTCTAAAATTCTCGCTATTACGTGTACAAATTAAACTGATTTAAGTTTAGTATTAGTTGAAAATAGGTTACAATATTGTTGTTTAAAATATAGTTGATTTAATTTGCTGCAGCATTTGTAAGTAAGAACTCCAAGTCCATTTTGCATACTTTCGAAAGTTGTGAAATAAATTCCTTTGGAAGGAGACAGTAAGTATTTTAGTTTTAATTCAGAAAATATCAAGAAAAATGGCTTTCAGTAAGTAATTAATAAAATGGGTAAGAGTGCAATTCGAAATGTAAGAAATATAAACTCAAAATGTAAACACAAAAAATACTTAATATTTATCATAGAATTTTCATATGCTTATGAGTTTTAAAATTATGATTATATTTTAAACATTTTATACTTTTCTGAAGCCCCATTTTTTTATAAATAATGTGAAAAAGATTCGAATCATTAAATTTAATTTTAAATGAATTATACCTGTTTGAAAATTGTTTATATTTTCAGACCTCTAGAGAAATTTAACACCCCTGAGACCCCTTAGTAAGTCATGCTATTTAAGTTTTAGTTATTTAAAAGCGACTACAACTTGATCCAATAGATAGTAATTGCAAGCGGGATATTACACGGATAAAGAAGAATATTTGGTAATGTTTGTTTTATGTTCAAGTTACATACCATTGTATCATTTATTTTACTGTAAGACTGAGTAATCATCTTCAATAGATATATACAGTTGAACCCCGTTATAACGAGTCCCTATTTAACGAATTTCGAAATTTAACGAACTTTTCTGTCCCAAAGCAAAAAGAAGGTAAAAAACCCCTTTTTAATGAATAATGTTGTTGTTACTTATGCTACCTGATCAACAGTAACTTCAGATCAAGGTCCACGAAATACATCGTGACGAAGGGCTAGACTTTTACACCTGTCGTTAGCCTTAGCTTTGAACATCATGCAAGTGACAGCACAATTTTGCTCGGTTCCACCCCAATATTTAAAGAGAACACCCTGGGTTCGTCAGGGGCCTCCCACCTTTCTTTCCTTTTCTCCAATCTCCCGAGAGAACTTGAGCTTCGACGGCTATTTAGAGTACCCCCATACAGTGAAGGCACCATACATTTACAAACATCTATACATTTTCCGGGATTCGAACCCAGGCCCAACGGCACAGCAGACAGCATCTTTAACCTAAATAACCTCGGCGGCTAACAAATAATAAACCCCGAATTAACAAACTATTTCAACAGCTGGAGTAATTACTTTAGGCATTATTAGAAAAAATTGATTTTTTTCTCAAATGACAAATTTATTTTGTATGGAACTAAAAAATACTTTTCTTGTTCACAGCAAATTTGGATTCGAAATGGCGCTGTTAGAATTATTAGACTTTACAGATGCTGATGAGACTTGGTAGCCGTGGTAGCCTAATGATCAAAAGAAATGACTCGAACCTTGACAACCCGCCGTGCAGGAGAGCGATGCCTGTTAAATCTATCGAGAGCACAAACGTCCTCCCGTTTTTGTGGTGTGGTAGTTTGGAAAGGGGGGGGGGGGGTGCCTGCTCAGGTGTCATCCTCGTCACTTAATCACAGCTCAGAATTACAAAATCAATGACTAAAAGCTCTCGAGTAGTGAACAGTGCCACGGAAAGAATTCCCTTATTCACTCCCTCACGCTGATTGCATGCGTATAATACATCGTGTGAGTTTTGAATAGAATATAGGAAATTCCTTTCTTATATCAACCCACTCCACAACGATAAGGATATTTTAAGAACTTAACTATTACGTTACTTTTGATGATAGACTGCCTAGCTACGCAATTGAAGTTGAGGATATTGTTGATAAACATAGATTCTGATGCAGAAATCGATAACGAAACTATTATCAAATCTGTCACATTTTGTAATGATTTACATTGATTGGAAACTGTGAACACACATACCTCATGAAGCCGGATGAAGATAATGCATTATTCCTTTCTCTACATATAGTCGAAGAAGAACGCTTTCAAATCAGGAATTAAAGAGATTATCAAACATTTATTAATCAGTATTTTAAATTATCTAATTTACTAACAGTATTTTTAGTTGTTGAATAAAAAAAAAATGTGTAATTTCTAACTATGGATATTTTTTGTTTAGTTGCTTATTATAGAATTTTTTCAAAAGATATAAGGAAACAAAAGTTACTTTGTTTAGGACCGATATAATAAATAAACCCCAAATTAAAGAACAAAATGCTCGGCCCCGAAGAATTTGTTAAACCGGGGTCGGGGGGTCGGACTGTATATATATACATATATATATATATATATACCTTAAAATCTGGCTTATAACGTGTATCTATACTTTCAAGCTGCATTTTTTTATTTTTAGGTATATTCACTGTATAACGCGTACCTAATTTTTACAAAGAATCCTAAAATGTAGATACGCAATGCTATTATGCTTTGAAGCCATTTATTCAATGTATTATCCCAAACGCCTTAGAAAAAATAGTATATTTCCATACTTACAACCTTTTAAGTTCATAAGAGGAATGAAATTGCATTCAAATAAACATATTTCGATCCATGTAGCAGTCAAACTTTTTTATGCTTATCACTTTTTCTTATTTTTAGAACTCTCATTTTTATACCTGGTGTATAACGCGCCCTTGGATTTCGATCTTATTTTGTGTGTTAAAAGTGCGCGTTATATGGCAGATTTTACGGTATATATACTGTCACAAACTGCTAAGCTCTGAGAGGCCGAACGGTTAGAGCACTACTCTATCTTGCAGATGGCTCGGGTTCGAGCCTCCCAGATATTTGTTTAACTTTAATCATAAATTTCGTTATTTATTATTGTTATGGACATTTGTAAATTATGTGAATTGAATTTATAGTAATCTTCTCATTGTGGTCATTCTAGAATTCTCCCCCAGGTGTGGATATAAAAGTACTGCACAGCTGGATAAGTCTTCAGTTGTGGTGCTGCCCGTGTAAGATACCGCGACAAAATAAATCTTGTATTGGGTAACATCACCTTGTTACTTTCTACGTGACAATATATATAAAATTAAGCTTTAAATAAGACTACTAGCAATCAAGGATATACATGTGCAAAAATATGTAAAGGCGGTTTATGAATTTTATGAAATTTCTTACTGATAAAGTGAAAAGTAAATATTGTGTATCCGTTTATGGTCTGAGTAACAGCAAAAATTACTTATTGATACCTATATAAATATGATGGAAGAAAATAAATTGCTGTAAGTGGTAAAGAAATTGAAATAACTTATATATTTGTATAAGCAAGCCTGTGACTGAATGGCTAGTGCATCGCGCTTCCACACCACAGGTTGGAGGTTCAAACCCTGAGCTGGAAAAGGGTGACTTAGCCTGTCATCCCTTCAATGGGTCGATAAAATGAGTACCAAGCTTCCTTCGGAACTTAACACTGAAGGTCTTATCGCCAGACTGACCACCTGACCTGAACATCTGCTCGTACACCTCAGGGCCCAAGGTCGCATATTCTGATTTGAACACAGTATGCCTTGTCCCTCATGGGATGTCGCACCACTGAGTTAAGTTATATTTCTATAACACATTGTTTTATGCTATAACATTTAGTGATTTAAAGAATGATTTTTTATTGGTGCTTTCCAAGTGGTTCTTATGTGTCCAAGGTGTCTGATATTGTGAAAGTGTTAACTGACAAATAATGGTCATAAATAAAAATTTACTATTACTGAACGTAGATTATTTACAAGGAAAATAAAATTGTAGGATGATATTCAGTTACGAAATAAAATAAAAAGACAAGAACTGCAAGCTCAGAATATCATTCCGCATCTGAGGCAATATAACTGTAGAATTACATATTTTACAAGTATATCCCACTTCAAAAATAACAGTTAAATGATTCAGCTATACTAATTTGTTTATTAGTATTAACATCAACCCGAGCGAGTTAGCTGATAATCCTCAAAACTAGAGTTTTACTATTGGGAAGACAGTCTTTCACTTTGATTTCGCTCATTGGAAGAATTTATGTTTTCCAATGTCCACCAGTATGAGTATTTTTAACTGATAAGCAAGAATGCCCTTTCTTAGAGATCTTATTTATTTCTAATCTATAAGAGCAACATTAATTTTGAAAGATCCAGTAGCAGACAAATCCATTTGAATGTGCTCAATGATACAAATCATCCAACAGTGAGGAAAGCTTTATTTATGACCTTATCCTCCTACCTTTCATATAATTAAATGAATTTCAATTTTATTTAATGAACAGGAGGTTTACTTTGATTGGCCTTCGTGACAAAATCAAAATATCTGTGAGTTGATAAATACTTTTAGAAGTATTTCAATCATGGTTCATACTTTTTAGAACTGGAAGAAACGCTATAATATAGCAATAGGGCACATGACAATTGTAAAGGCATGTATTCCACTTAGAACTGCCACTGGTAGTAATACTTATAGTTGACAAACACCATAAGAATACAAACAATAATTTATAGTTATACATATATTATTTCTTACTTTTCAATCTAACGTCTAATCAAGTAGTATTTCTTTCAAATTTATTGCCATCATATGATGTACACAATAATGTTTAAAACGAAATAATCGTATTAAGTGCCGGTGACTTATTTTTAAATAAACCTTTTATACCTTGCATATTTTAAATTAAAGAAATATTATTACAGCCTAATACTCACCCCAGTTTGGACCAAATATATGTTACAAAGCATAATGTCATCAAAATATGTAAGTATCACTTAGATTAGGGTATTGTATAATAATTCTAAATATTAAAAGGAAGATTAGAAAATTAGTTTTCTTTTTAGTTTTAAATAGCTTTTTATCTCTGAAAGATTACGCCAATTTTATTAAAAACAATCCAGGATTTGAAAAAAAAAATTAAATAAATATATTTGCTAAAAAATAGAATAAAAAAGCTTCCAATCCTAAATAGTTTCATGGAAATTGAATAAACCAAACTAAATTTTGATGTGTTTCAAAATGTGTTTTCTATTACTAATGATATAAGATGGGAATGCTTATTATTGTTTTTTTTCTTCTAAAAAACATTTTAAACCACATATTTATTTTAGGAAAATTATCTACAAATCTTTGAATTTATTTCAATTTTTCCTTTAGATGTAATGTAACACATTAGAATAATTTCTATTTAAAAACTAAATGTTTTAAAATAAGTTTGAAAAAATTCCGAGAGATTGATTTGTAAGATATTTTATCTGTTAGAAATTAAACCATCCTTCTTTACTTATTCTTTTAAGCATTTTTTATGTAATTTTATAGTTGAAAAAAATATAGCTTAAAACGTATACGTATTTCTGATCATATATTTAAGAATAGAAAAAATAATTATAAATTGTCAAAATTTATATCTTTTTCATTCCTTTATTGAATGAAAATGAGAATGAAAAATCTCAGATAGATCTGTGTATTCTTATTGTATAAAAGCAGTAGCAGATAAATAAATCAAATAATTTGTTCCAATAATAAGTAAGATATAAATAATTTTAAAAATGTACTTTATATATATTGGATGTCAATGGTCCTTCATAGAATACTTCAAATTTTCCAGCACTCTAAAAATGCGTCCTCTGAAAAAAATTCATTGCAAACAAAATGAGAAAGTAGAACAATAGTAGTCGGACAAAAAAATTCAGCAAAATGAATGGACTGCAGGAAACTAGAGTGACAAAATGTCTCCAGCCTCAAAAAAGGAAGTTAGTATCTCTTGAGACTCATTCTGTGAGGATAAACAAACTCTCTATGTCCCCTGTTTTTTGTCCCTTTGTTCTTGAGAAAGAAAATAGAAAAAATGCGGAAATCTGGCTTTTACGCTGTGTTGTGTTAGACAACAGCAACCGCAGAATGGGACACAAATTGATCAAAATAACTTTTGTGAAGGTTTAGGTAAAGGAATTCACTGAATTCTTTCAGAAAATTCGTCTTTATTCCTCACAATTGCGATAATTAATTAATCAAGGCTACAAGTACTTCAATGAATAAATGTTTGCACAGTTTTAGATTCCTGACACGTTCATTCATCAAGAAATGCACTTAATGAAAAAGGTTTCATTTGGTCTCTCAAATTAATTATGAATCATGAATAACTTAATTATCCAAAACACATTTTTTTTTTAAATCTGCGTCATCACGCTTACCTCTTTTCACGACTAGTTTAGTTTAATAACTCGTTAAATTAAATTTTTGATTTTAGATGAGATGAAAAACTCAAATTTTGTGCTCAAACAGCGTTTAATAAAGATTTATGTTTTGACATTTATAAGTAATAAATAATTAATTTTTTTGTATGATATTTAATTTCTATAAAATACCAACTGATTTCAATAATATTAAGATTCTGGTAAATTCCATACTGTATACTGGGTTTAAAGAGTCTGAAATATAATTTTTCAATTGAGAACATATAAGGAAAGTGATAATACATGTAAAAAAATAAATAATTATTTCTTAAAAAGCTTGAAAAATATACATAAAACAAGTTTTAGTTAATATTAATTAAAATTAAATAATATTTAACTCAAACAATTTTATACATAATCAAATGTTGATTACAGTGTTTTTGTTTGTTTTTGAAAAAAAAAATATAATTAATTTTCTAACTACTCAAAAAAAAAGATGTTATCTTCATTTTTCAAATGTTGTTATTTTAATTTAATGTAATTAATAATAATAAAGAAAAAAGTGTAAAAATCTAAGGAGGAAGGCCAAAAAAAAAAGTATTTTATTAAAAGTTTAACAAAGTTAGTGAAATGTACGCGCATATACAATCGGACCCCAATTTAACGAATTCCATGGAACTGAACATTTTTTTTTCGTTAAATTGATGTTATTTGTTTTATCTAAGTCCTTAGAAAATACAAATTTTAGGCTCTTAGAGTTTGGAAATTATGAAAAAAGCAACTACTCAAAAATATTTATAGATAGAAATTGCACACTTTTTTTCAGTAGTTAAATATATATACTAAAAATTAAGTATAAAACATTAGTTAATTGGGTATGTTTAAATCATGACTTATAGATATTTGAAAATCTTTTTGATCCCTGATTCGAAAGAGTTCTTTTTTCGACTTTATGCAGAGAAGAAAATACAGCGATATTTGCATCCTGCTGTATATAAGGTTTTCAAGCAATATCAAAAATTAGAAAATGTAATAGTTTTGACAAGAGTTTCCCGTTATAAATTTTTACATCAGAATCTCAATTTATTGGCTTTGACAAATCAACAAGTCCATCAAATCAACAAGATTGACAGTCCAGCATCAAAACACAATCGTTAGAATCTTAAGAGGACTAGGTACCCTTTGAACATTTTATTTTATTTGTGCATTTAAAAATTATATAATTTAGCATTTCAAATAATGTTTATATTCAAAAAATTGATACGAGATTAAATTTTTTGCATATTACTCATACAATTTTTAAAATTTAATTTTTTTTGAAGAAAATTTTAAAATTTTAAAATTTTACCCCTTTTGTAATTATTAGTTTTTCGACCCGATTTTTTTTTTTGTAAAATTTTTAAGCATGTTCTGAAAAACTTGAGGGACCGATTTTACAATAACTTAATTAGTTTTACTGAAAATAAATAAAATGTTGATATGCATGCTAAAATTCAACAAAAAAGCCAATATTTCCAACATTTTAATTAAAAAAAAGTATTCAGTTTACATCAAACTGGATTCCTAATTTTGCTCATTGGTAATTGTCTCTTGTCACAACATCACTTTTAATATACAATATATGCACATACAAAACACAAATATTATCGGGACAGTACGATATCTTATTTCCCACTTTTTCTCTTAAGTTTGACGTGACGTTTTGATAGACTGCATATATACGTGCCTTAAATTCGTCAACGCCAGTTGGTAGGAATGGAACAAATACGTGTACCCATACAGAAAATTCCCCCAGAGTAATGTCTGGGGTGCGAAAAGGTCACTCATAAGGAACGATGCCTTGGGGTACCTTTCAAATAATCTACTGGTGAGTCAATTTGGCATTTACAAACCCAGAACAGATTGGTACCAAAGGAGTGAAGCATTTTCCTTCAATTGGAAGAAATCATCATATTCTTCTTTAAAAGTTATAAATATTGAAATATGTAACATATACAAAAATAATTAATCATTTTGTCTTCTTACAAAGAAAAAAAAATCGCCCAAAATTTAACTTCGCCCACTTTTGTAAACTTCTTATAAAAATATATATATATGTATATATTTTGTTTCGTTTCCTTCAAAATTAGAAGTTGAGATATTATTTTATGTACCTTCAGCATTCATCTTGTAATTTCCCTTTTAGAGTCATAAAATAACATCTGGATTAATTATGAAGATCCGTAATGTTTTATATCAAGGTTTACATTTTTCAAAACAACTTGCTTCCATTAACTTTAGTTCAGATACTCTTTAATATAAGGGGATTTATATATATATTACTCACTGTATGCTTATAGTGGTTAGTTGCTTAGAAAATATCAAACATTTGTTTCAGTTGCTCTAAACGGGTCATTAAAATTGTTGATATAGTTGAAAAATCAGTACAATATGGTGGAGAAAAAACTGAATTTTAAAAAGAAATATATTATGCCTGTATTAAATCTTGTTTTCAAAGATATTATATGGTCTTGAAATTAGATTTTGTGAGGAGAAAAATAATACAAAAGTAGAAATTTTCAGGAAATAATTATAAAAGTTTGTATTGTATTTCAAATAAATAATAGAAACCTAAAGGCATGATACTTTCTACAGCCAAAAGGAGAAGTAACTTTGCACAGTTTAAGATATTGATCTGATATTTTCATTTGAGTGACAATGTTTAAATAACACCCAAGATTAAGTAATTTTTCTTCAATTAAATGTAATTAATAACTTTTATCAATTAATTTCTTTCTAAGGAAAAAAAAAACATGCGTTATTCGAATATTTTCTTAAGTCTGAAAAGGTCTGTCATACCATTAATAATTTTTAATGACATGGTCAAAGAAAAGAGTTATAAATTTTTTTTTCACATTACTAGGTACATTCATTAAGATGTTTAATTGACCAGCAATGAAATTAGCCGTTAAATTTAAAGGAGCTTTGTTAGTGAATAATTTCTTTTTAAAAGAGATTGAATTAAGGTTCATTAAAGTTTTCAAAAGATGTATTTGTTCTGTTGACTTAGACTTATATGCTATAACTTTTGATTTTTCTTAAACATATAACGATTCAGTAAAGACAATTCATCACGAACTTTTTAAATGTAATTTGATTGTAATTCTATTTAAGGCGACATCTCAGCCCGATGATGCAAATATTCATCAAAAAATGTAAATCTTCTTCTGGGAAAAATGACTTTAATTTTAACGTGTAACCTTACGGATATTTAAAATATGAATGCTTGAATATTTAAAAGATAGTGTGATAGTGATAAGTTAATAAATTATGAAAATAGAACAAGTTTTGCTATAGTAAAAAAGTACCAGATCCATTTATTGTGATACCAGTTGCTCAAGTAAACTGTTTTGAAAAATAAGCAAATACACACACAAATCGCCTAAATATCACATGAAGAATGGAAATAATACCCATAAGAACGGATTGCTTGTAAAAAATAAATAAAATTATCATAGGTATAGTTTATGTGCAAATACAACTTTGTTGAAGTTTTAATCATTGAAAATTTGGAAGTTTAGAAAAACATTGCAGTATGAAAATGTATTATCGGAAACAAAATTAAAACATTAACTATTTCATTACTTTTCTCCTCTCAAGAGTAATAAAGTACACTGATGCAGAAACTTTTTTTTTAGCTAGTTTCTCTTTAAAATGTCATTATTAAATATTTTTGATAATAAATTATTCAATTAATAATTCATAAAGCACTTCCAAAGGAGCAACAGTTGGTTCGGATTGGTTTTAAACATAAGAAAAATCAAAACATCAAATATGTTATCTTAAGACTGTTTTCGCCATATGCACGAGAACGTTAACTTACCGTGTGGAGCTCATTTTCAAGTAGAAAAAAATATCTAAATTTTTATAAAAGTTTGTGACATTGTAACTCATGCATTTGTTTATAGTATATTGTTTTTAAAATTTCAAAATATTTCATAAATAATTAGTTTTTTATTTTAACATGTAAAAAGATAGTTCATTTGACATTAAGCTATAGGAAAAAATGTGAAACACATTTTATTTAAAAGAAAAAAAAAAGGGCAATTCGGAAAACATTTGCAGTATGATAAAATAAGTGATTCACTACAGGATAATGGAGTTAGAGTATAATATTAATAGTTGAATACTTTGATATCTGAAGAAATTTCTGAATTTGGGTACTATTCTGTAGCATTAGCCGAAGAGAGAGCTTTAATTCAAAATATGATGTATGATTATACTCAATATGAACGCTGAGTATATGTTTAGAAACTATAGAGTTATTAAATAGCTATTCAAGGATCTGGCTGATGCTTTTTAAATTCAAATGATTGAAAAGACCATCACTTTCTTAAGATATTCCAATAAATCTTAAGTGTTTCAGAAAAACGTACCAATGCAGTTTGGTATATACTTACATCATACAATCAGTTTCAAAACTGGGGAATATGTTGGACAGACAATCCATACGATAAACTGGAGAAGAAGTTTACTTTGACCATAAATTAAATATTTCTCGGTAAATACCGCAAATCACTTGATAAGTCGGATAGCTTTGCAACCAATGCTATATAGCTGCATTTGCATTACAGTCTTGGAAAAAATACAGATTAACAAATGTGAAGCATCTTAAAAAAGAAAAAGAAATCTGTTATTCTGATTTTATTGAAAACCCTTTGTGTGTTTCAGTTTTTCCCTCAGTTTCATTCAAATCCTTGTAATGACCTAATAAATTATAAAATAAGAACATTTTGGGGATATGTAGGTAGTGCGAATTTATTATGATAGTTTTAAGAATATTCGTTTCTCTAGTTATCTCTAACTCTTTCATCGTAATAATAAAAATTGCATAAAATGTGGAAATAGATTGTTTACCTTAAGTTAGAGATGCTGTTGTTGTTACTTATTTCTTTTTAATAAATTAAATTTAATTCATCCCAATTCAAATATGGGTTGACTTCTCCAAATATTTTAGATAGTTCAGATAATTGATGTCATTTTTTAAAATTCATGCCTCAATGAAATCGTCTTTGTTTTGCAAAAACTACAGCACACTATCAAAAGATAATGAATTTATTTCGTATTACAAACTTTGGAGAGTTAACAGAAATATGTGTACAAAAATAAGCGATTGAAAATCCCATCGTCTAAATTGCAAAGATATTTAAACAATGTGTAGGCCTATATATTATTTCACATCTTGACTTCTGGAAAAGCTTTATGGAGTGACGAATGTAAGCTTACAATCAAATTCATCGCCCACGAATATTGTCGATAAGTAACACATTGTCAGTGAGTATATATATTCCTCCCTGGTTCAATGCGCTGAATCCCTTTAGACGCAATAGCATAACATATAACTGGGGCAGTATCAGTAGCAGATGACAAGATATTGAGAATAGGAATGGTGGAGAATTTAGATTCTTCCTTAACGTACGTAACCCTTCCAAACGTTGCCTAAACATTAACTCCTGCCAAATATTTTCTTATTGCATGAATACTATGTATAACAATTGTTATTTATCGTAGTTACAGTTGATTAATCGAGTTCAATGGAAGTAATAGTTGCACAATGTTTATCAATGTTTTCAGTCCTTATATCAATTTTTCTTTACATTGAATAATTATTCAAATAAATTTTATAATGGTCTATCTACCTGCCCTATGAAGCAAAGAGTGCATTATGCATTCTCTACTGGAAAGATAAGTTGATCTCCACAATAGTGAGGCCTTTTCGCTTTTGTAATAAAAAATAAAGCATTATAATATGCTCACCTATTCTGCCTTTATGTTGTTTAATGGATTATGAAAAGAAAGAGGATATTGTTAAGTACTTAAAAAAGTTGTACAATATTTGAAAGCTGGATAAATCGACACTTTTTTTGCATTCATTTTTGTCATATATTTTTCTCGACTTTTGTTCTGTGAAGTAGACTATTGCAAGACTGTAATGGCCATTTACTGGACTTTATTTCGTAAATCAGGATTTAAACTTTTCCTCTTTTCTCAATTTTATGAATTTTAAATTATGATATCGAATACGAATTTAATAGGGGTATATTTCGTAAAAGTTCTTTCAACAATCTTATTGACATTGCAAACATGTCTCCCCCCACTTGGAAAATATCTATCAAAATGATTGAAATAAAAGCTATATATGGCTTTTCAATATCATACGAAATAATATTGTTTCATTTTATGAGATATTTACGTAATCCATAAAATAAAAGTCCGGTAATAATGTTTAAAAATAATATATATAATTAGGGTGCCCCTAACCCAACGTCAAGCGGGTATGGTTGAAGCAGAAAATCAATAGTTCAGGAAAATTTTTTTTAAGAAGTTCAATTATTCGTGTTAAATGAATAATAGCATATTTTTGAAAATGTGGGAAACTGGCAACCGTCACCACAATATTAGATACTGTGACCCCACATTTCACGCTTTCACTGTGATTGTTTCACTAATCTGATATCTTACATAGCCGTGCCATTGATCACATGTACAAACTGAGCAAAACACGTTAATGCTTTGATTAATATTAGCGTAGTTTGAGTCGAGGTTTGAGAAAATATCAACTAACTTTGACTTTCCATAAAGAGGGATAAATAATGGCATACAACCCTAAGAGAGTTATTTTAAGACATCCATTTAGTTAAGATTCCAAACTGGTTCAACACTTGCTACTTTTCTATACAGTAACGACTGCGCTTGATACGACCCCCACCCTTCCATTAATGTCAAATTTTATAACTTAGAGCAGGTGGCGTGGAGACAGTGCATGTGGCTTTGGGGTCATTGTCTATTTTTTGGCCTCGGATCCGCGACGACACTCTGACTGGAAGTCATAATGGACATAGGAGTGCCCCTCCGGGTAACAATCAACGAAGCCTGTCTAACTGAGAGCCAATTCAACACGGGACTATATTTTGTTATTCTTACGTGCAAACAAGGGACTAATTAGTCTACAAATTAACCTATACTGCTGAATAAAGTATGAATAAAGTAAATGTATGAATAAAGTAAATTCTTTTAATGTCTAGCTGTGTGACTAAAACGCTACCTAGTCACTACGTTACAATACTTATCAATTGTTGCCAAATTTTTATTTGCAAATCATGTTCCTGTAAAACATAAAAAAAAAAAAACCAAATAAATGCTTGAGTGCACTAAAAATCGTGAGAAATGGAACAAAGAAAACACACTTGATGGCCAATAAAAACAGAGAGATAGACAGATAATGAAGCTTGACAAACAAAAATGATGTAATTGCACATAATGCTAATAATCACTATGTATCGAAATCTATATCATTCTCATTTATATCAAATAGCAACATTATCCTTATCGCTCTTAATTTTAGGTAGTATGATTGTAAAGTCTTACCACAGACAGCTATGTTTTAACCTACGTGAATGTAAGATCATACATTTTTAAGCTTTCTGCATTATATATAATCTATAGTATTACGAAAAATAATCGAACAAAGGAGTACATTGAACTAGATTTCAACAATACATGTATCAAAATTGGCAGGGAGCTACAATTTCTTCTCCATTGCTTCGATAACCCTCGTACACTTCCGGAAGTTTGCTTCAAGTCAATTTTTATTATTAACAATCATCTAATTCTCAAAACTTAATACATGTAAATGTCTTTCGTGTAGCCAGTCCGTTTGAAACTGAGTTTACCTCTAGGAAGAGTACCCATGGGCATAGCTAGAAAAAATCATCGGGTATTTCTATCTTTCTTTATATAAATAAGACAGCCAGCTAATTTGAATTTGTTAAAATTGATCATGCGCTGTTAAAATTTGCTTACTAACTTCCCAAAATCTCAATGTCTTAATAAATGAGAAAACATTTTTTTTTGAACATAAAATTTAAACAAGGCAGAAGTAAGTTCGACAGCCATTTAAAAAATATGAATTGCATTGAAAGTCACCATCTATTAGTAGCCTATAACAGAAGTTTATGAAATATTTAAAAGAAAATTTTAAGATATCTGACTAAGTTCGGAACCGTGATTTTAAAAAGGCGCATAAATGGATAATTTTCATGATATTAAGTGTCACTTAGATTAGAATACATGTATAAAACTGTTTTAAAGACATCACGGTTCCGAACGTAGTCGGATACCTTAACTCGAATGAGTTTTTGCATCGGATACCACATTTATATATATTTTTCCCCATTCATTATTGAATACTTATATACAATTTACACATTTATAGAGACAGAGACACACATATATATACACTCATATTATATTAAATACAAAGAAAGGTTTTAGATATTTATTAATATGCAACTGTGTACCTATCCTTCAAGCATTTTATTAGGTTGGAGTGATAACTCTTTGAAATGTGAGCTTAAGACTGTAAAGACATGTTTTATTCTCTTTATTTAGGAAGTGTAAAATGTGAAGCTGGGAAAAAGTAATATGTAACGAATATTTCTAAGAAAATGTATGCAAAAAAAAATTGCTTTTGAAGTGTGTAATTCTATATGAAACCTTCGAAACTCCAACTGTTATTCTAAAATTATGTTAATTAATGAATACTTTTTCAAGACTAATTAGTAATTACATTTTTTTGTTTTTTACTTTCCTAATTTATATATTTATTAACACTTTTTATAACTATTTATTATTTGAGTATTAACACTATTTATAACTCATTTTCTAAATTTATTACATTTGCAAATTAAATAAAAAAAATATGCTTTTTTAAGTGTAAAATTATTTTCAACACTTAGTTTATCAGAAATTTAAATTATTATTTTCTACATTATTAAACTTTTGTGGTGACCAGATTTATTTAAAATTTATTTAAATAATGGTTGTAAGAAAAATTACGAGTCTGTATTTCTTTGTTTATTATTATTATTTTTTTTGGAAACTTATTAGTAATTTTACTTGTTTAAATAAGTATTTTAAAGGAAAAAAAAACACGTAATTAGTTCTATTTTAAAAGCAATCCGAATTAATAATTTTTTTTTTGTAGGAATTCAATTTAAGATAGAAAAACATTAATCTCTTAAATTGGAGTTTGGAGTCTTAAAGAAATATTATCGTAATTAAAATACTTTTTTTTTATTATTTGTATACATTTGCTTTAGATATTTCAGAACGTCTTAATGCAGAACCTTATCTAGTAACACGAACAAATTTTTCTTGAAATAATTAAAGTGTGTTTGAGTATAAACATATTATAAATAAATAATTTTATATTAAGTTTCAGCAACTTTTTTTTATGAAAAAATTACATAATCGAATTATAGATTTAATTAATTTTTAACTACTGGCCAGGAAAAAAAAAACGCACATTTTAAAACGTATAATAGAAGAATTATAAATTTAATTTAAAAAAACAATATGAAATCACATAAAAAATACAATATTGATTTCGGGTATTTATTGATTGTTAGCAAATTTATATTTTAATAATTCACTAAGAAAAATCAATAACTTTATATTGTATCGAGGGAAAAATATATTTATTAAATTGATTTTAGTTTCAGTTACAGATTTACAGTCTAACTTTTTATAATTGCTTTGGACATTAAATGTATTATATGGTTTATAAATCTACTTTATTTACTTGAGAGTTATGTAAACTCTTCTATTTAGTTAAAATCTGGATGGTTAAGTGTATAATTTATAAAATGTACATTTTTCAACCAAATTTATGTATTAACCAGCAGGTTGGTAGAAATAATTTTGTTGAAATAAGAGTGTGATAATTGAGGAGAGTAATATTATGTGTTTCTTGCATTCTATTATATATACATATAGAAAACTAACTAAAACTAACTATAACTGCTTAAATATAATATCATGTAAAAAATAATATTTAATCGATATAAGAATTTATCTGATAGAATAAAAAGCTATATAATTACAAGAAAAATGTTGAAAAACTTAGATTTTAAAATGCACAAACCTACCTTATAATTTTTTTCTATGAATATTTTAAAATATAGAAATATTTTCTATTTAAATGTACTGGCATATGTAGATTAATGCATATAATATATTTCTTGTGTATAATTGCGAGGTACAATAAATTTCATTTTTAAGGGAAGTACAACACACAATTTTCTTTTCATTTGTTCCCTTTGTGATTTTATTGTTATATATCTTACCTGACTTTCTTATCTCTCATATTTCGCTATAGATCATTAATGTGCCTCTCTCCAGTATTCTTTATAATAATTCCTTGTAACATGAGAATCATTATCTGCCCAGAGCAAATCATTAATCTCTTTCATTCTCTTATACGGG
>BMAV01023750.1:43591-70252 GCA_019973955.1 Trichonephila inaurata madagascariensis
TATCTGCCCAGAGCAAATCATTAATCTCTTTCATTCTCTTATACGGGAAAAAAAGTTATTTCTACTAACTTTTCGACTTTGGGCCATCCATTAATTTCTCAATTCATTCAGAAGTCTCGTTGAAATGGTAATTTTTTTCTCTCTCATTATGAGATTTCTCATTTTATCCCGACTCCATTTTCATGGTTTTAAAAGTTATTGTTACTGTATGATATGTATAGGTATAATTTCTTGAAAATATTTCTTGAGTGACAGAAATTATCTAAAATACCCAAGATTAAAACAGATAATTGAGATGGTTGGAACCATAAAAAGATAGCGCTGAAATATAATAAATATAGGGTTATATACATAATTTTCTCTAAGATTTCTGAGCACTGTAGTAAAAAAATTAAGGCAAATTTAGCAAAATAAATAAATAAATGTGAAAGAATACAGAAACAATTCATTTGAATATTTTACAGGCGTTCTATATGTAAAGCCTTAGTCACGCATGATATATATCACTGCGATAGTACAGTTTCTGCCACATATTACCCAACATTTAAAATATCAAAGTTTTTGACAACACTTTTTCAATTCCTACTATTAACTCAACCTCTCTATTTATTTATTTATTTATTTACCTTGGTGGAATTATCAATCGTTAATGAAATACATTTTAAAGCACTCAATTGAGTTGAAATTTTATATCCATGGTTGTTTTGGATAACAATACAATAATTTAATTATAATTAATAAACATTAATTGAATAAAACTAATTATTTAAAGAATTACAAATACAGCCACGTTGACGACTTGTGTCAAAACTTGAAAAATTTTTTTTCTCACATTTTAAAGCATTTAGTTGAGCTGAAATTTTATATGCACGATTGTTTTGGTTGACAATACGATACTTTAATGATAATTAATAAAAATTAATTACCATTTAATGTTGTGATTTTGTCATATGTACATACATATTTATGTTAAATGTAACTATTTAACAAAAAGTAGCTAAAATAAAACTTTTCTTTGATCTAAGTAGGAATTGACTTAATTTTTTTTATATTACTTGTTGTACTTTCCTTGTTATCCGTGTTATCCGAAAACTTGGTCATTTACATGTGATCCTAGTTTTCGTACCCCCTTTGCAGCATGACGCCGCAGAACTGCATGAAAGAATAGCACGTGCTGTCAATAACGTTGATAGAACGTAGTTGACTAGAATGAGGCAGGAACTGGATTATGGCATTGATGTATGCAACGTTGTAAGGGTCGTCCCGTGACGTCCATTAGTGTGGGAGAGTCGATAGGAAGATGCGCCGAATTACTAAACATAAGAAACAAAAGCGAGGCAGATGAGATACCAGAAGACTTTAAATAATGAGATCACTTACGTCTAGACAAGGTCTTCTAATTCTTAGCGACCTATTGATTTCTAATTGACAAATCATCAACTTTAATATTACAATAATCAGCTGCGAAGTATCCACTTCTCAAATCATGTTCAATCAGTCACTGCTAACCGTTAGAAGTCTAACATTTCTCTCTTTCTAACCAGAAAATTTTATCTGTATATACAAATCTTAATTTGAATACTCACATGTTCTTCGGAGGGAAGATTTAAAATACAATAATTTTTAAATACCCAATATTTCCCAAGAGATTAGTATTTGAAATAACACAGATAGACCTGTCACAACGTGACAAAGATTTTACATATATAATACCTGGAAAATAAGTAAATAAGGCTAGATTTTTTCTGTATTCTTTCAAATGCTCTTTTTTCCTGTATTCATCTTAGTTCTTTTGTTACAGAACGAACAGCAAACAATTAGATGGAATTAAGAATACCCTATATTGTGGACTAAGAAGAGTGTTTTATATAAAAAAATAACCAATCTGACCCCATTCCGATTGCAATACTGAGCCGAATCTTATGAAACACATCGGATAGAATTTCTAATTAAGTCAGTGACAAAACTCTCTTACATATGTAAAGATTCAATCGAAAATGTGTAGATCCTGCTGGAATCAAAAAACCATAAACAAGTCATTTATTTGATCACAAGTTTAAAGCTTGAAAAATCAATCTAATAAAACAACTTTAAATTAAAAATATGAAATTAATATTAAAATTAAAGGAATAATACTTAAAAATTATGTTATAAATTCCTGTACTATAAAACTTATGGCAGAAAAAAAATGCTTTTTGGAATACATTATTGTTAAGAGCTACATAATCACCATGTATAGTTTGAGAAGGGTGGTAATTAAATAAAACAAATATATTATTCAAAAAATGTGTATCGCATTATTTTTATTAATTCAAGCATCTGTCTGATCTAAAAATAACAATGTATTTAACCCAATTAAAGATTTGTTTAGACAGATAACTATAGTTAAATTAATTGGATATTTTTCATAAAAACTGTATCAGCATTGTGAATTTTCTAAAGCTCAAGATATATGGTTATATGAGCTAAAATACTAATACACTCAACCACACAGATATACTCACCCATAAACACCCACACTACCAAACATATATATATAGAGAGAGAGAGAGAGCAAAGACAGCTATAGAGAGATATAGATATATAGATATATTAATTGATTAAATCACTGATAGATTGATAGGTAGATAGATAGATGGATAGGTAGATATAACATAAAAAGATGGAACTTATAATAGAATAATTTATTTCTGACAAATATAGTGGATGAGATGGAAAAAAAAAAAAGAAGTATCAGAAAAAGGAAATAATTGTATTTTTAAAGCAAATTGATCAATATAACAAGAAAATCAATAATAATCAATCTCTAAGTGAAAAATGTTACTTCCAATGCTTGAAAAACTTGATTGGAATTGTTTAAAATGGCAAAAAATACTATCGCTCTCATTTTCCTTAACTACTCAAATATTTATTTCCTAGTAAGTTAATCAGCTAATAAAAACACATTGCGCAAGTTTATATTGGTATATTTTTTTTACACTTAAAATACTTTATTAATCTTTCCAATCATACCCATTCCTTATATTCTTACGAACTTGATGTAAAAAAATGAATTCCACAAACCTGAAGTTACTATGAGTTCATTAAATTTCATTACGACCAGATTTAATTTATTATGAACAAACAGTAAATCTGTTAATACAAAGAAAATGCATCTGCTACAAAATTTCTGTTATTTATAAACATATTTTAAAGGAAGTTCTGGTGACTGTATTGGGGTAGTTTTATTTTTCGACAGAGATATTAAATACTGCATATTTAAAACGTTCTCAAAAATGTTGTTTCATGCAATAAAAATTCTTCGTTTAAAAAATAATTACTAATCTGATCCCTCTACTTTCTTCTTAAATTTATGAAAGAACTAAATATTCTTACAGATTAAGATGTATTTCACTGAATATGTAATAGAAGGATAATAAACTGAGAACTTCATATACTTAACTCATAGAAATTAATATATATTAATTATTTTATAATTATTCAATACATTCACATATAAATATTGCATTTAACCCATACATATATTTCAGATAAATATTCTAAAAAAAATATTTTGTTCTTTACTCTAATAGGTGCTTGCAATTTGTCTTAATAATATGTTATGTGAAACTAAAATACTCGATTTTAAAATTAACTTCTACCAAATTCAAAATCTATGGAGAAGGCAATGGAAATCATTACAAAAATAATTCCTTCTAGGCAAAAATATAATTACTTCCAACCGAATTAAATCGACTTATGTTGCTTACTTCAAATTGTATTTTAGAAAATGGATAAAAATTTCAAGGTTTCTGTAAAAGGAAACAAAAGTATTAGCAAGAAGCTTATTCTTTACAAATCAAAAACTATTACATATGATTAAATTCATGAAAAATAACTAAAATGAATGAATCTATTAAATAAGTTTTTGTAAACATTCTCGATCTGCTGATAAAGATATGTTACAGTTGCTTCTTTAAGTTTTTGTTTAAATATTTAACTAATAGTAGCGTTTTAGACAAAAAGAAACTTTTTCATCTCATTTTTATTTTGTTTTTTTGAAATTGTATTATTTCCGAGAAAAGGAATTTCAAGTGCACATGATAATTTTTGATGCTTTTCCAAATAAATAAAATACTATCAAAACTGCAATCTCTTACAATAGAAATATTTGTGAACTGGTGTTTAAATATATTTTCTCAAGTTTTTTTTTGATATCACAAACGTAACGTTTAAGAAGTTCTTGAAAATATTATTATGTTTATTATACAGCTACTTCACTGATCTGTCTTTTTGTTCTTTTTTAAACGTTTCATTTTAAATTAATATCTTGTAGAGAAACAATTTATGTAAGTATCTTAAGGTATCCGACTACGTTCAGAACCGAGATTTTAAAAAAGCCCATAAATGGATAATTGTCATGATATTTAGTGTCACTTAGATTAAAATACATGTATAAAATTATTTTAAGGCCATTTGGACAAAAAAAATTATTTAAATACAATATTTCGAACTGAATTTTCTCTTTGTTGACTTCCATTTTTAATACCCTGTAACTCACAACTGAATGGACCAAACAAAAAAAAGCAAAATATTTTTTTTAGTATAAAGTGTCACCTTGACAACAAACATAAATTTGAAACTGTTTAATCGATACGTCAAGATATATCGACACTACAGCTATCTACCGAAAAAATAATGGATTTCTTTTTTCACAACCTAATATTTTCATTATGGCTTTTTGTGTTAAAGATTTAACAGTCAAACGAAATTTTGATGACGCGTGCACAGAATCACTAAACGTACCTGATATCTTCTAGATATATGAAAACAGACTTCCATGTCTTCTCCGGGATTCGGACCTTGTCCCACTGGGACAGTATTCAGCGTTAATAATCACTATACGGGATGAAAACAAATTATACCGGGCATAAATTGAAAAGCACATTAAAAAATGTGAGGGAAATATTAAAAAAAATATTAAATTATTTTGAATTTAAGAATCTTCATTTTAATTATTTTGTGTTTAAAAAATAACACCAGAAAATATGTCAAAAATGCATCGAATTCTTAATTCTTAACTGGAATAAGTATTCTAATATTCGATCATTTTATCACAACACATGAACTAAACTCAGTGGCACAACAGCCCATGAGGGGCAAGACCTATTGTGCCTATTTCAGTTTTTGTGAACTTAGGCGCAAAGGCGTATGTACAGATGTTCCGGTCAGGTAGTCAGTCTGGCGCGAAACCCCCAGTGTTTAGTTCCCAAGTAAGCTTGCTACTCATTAATAGACCCACTAATGTAATGAAAGGCTGAGTCAACTTTGTCCAGCCCAGGATTTAAACCCCAGATCCGTGGAGTTGAAGCGTAATACACCACCACTCAGTCACTGGGGTTCAATTATAATGCATATTTTTTTATTGAAGAAAGATGCTTTAAAATTTATTTTTTCGATTGCACGTTCCTACTCATCTAATTGCAATAAGTCATCAAATTTGCGAACTTGAGGACGTTAATGTTTTTCTATAATCCTAGTACAACTAAAATGATCCTACTGCAGTGCTTCTCAAACTTTCAATATTGGCGACCCAGTATTCAATCAGAAATTTCATCACGCCCTCTATCCATACATTAACAATATATTGAATTCAATAATACTATACTTTGATGCTAAATCTACAGTACGACTTTAAATGCCCCAAGGCGTATATAAACGTCTTGCTCAGTCAGTCTTTTAATTGATACTTACGTATATATACGTCTTTCCACGAAGTACGATATTTTTTGTGCACTGCTATCGATAAAATTATTTCGAAGGATTTGGAATACAATAAAAGGACCTTGACAATGTTGGGAACGATAAACTTGTTTCAAAGGATTTGCTTATTTATTCCTTTTCTATCCCTGGGGGCCCCCCCAGAGACACCATATACGCTCGACTACATGTTAAACAGTGGCATTGGGGAGCGAATATCGTATCTTTTAATTGGCATTTAAGGGGTTAATTATAAACTGTACAGATTATCAATATAAGTGTACATTTTTGTTTTTAATATTATATGTGACAAGCCTATAGAGTCAACGTAATTATTAAATTTGTTTTTAACATAGTATTGTTACGTTAATTATGAAATACATTGCACAGTACTAATATGTTAATAAGTATATTATATCAATGTAAATGTGTATTTTATTTTTTATTATGTCAGATTGTATTTCGTTTGTTTACTTTCAGGAAAATAATAATTTTTTAAAGTAATATTTTGTTTCAGACTTTTCAATATGCTCGCGCCCCCCTTGTAAGGTTACCACCCATCCCTAGGGAGGCGCGCCCCACAGTTTGAGAAACACTGTCCTACTGTATAAGTGTAAATACATGTTCAATCTGTTGATTCCCTAATACTCATGTTGACATGATGTGGAAATTTTAAGTGTAGGTTGCCAGTTTAGTTATCGACCTCGTCACTTGAACAAGATTCCTTGTAAATAATCCTAGAATAGTTTCTGAGTGAAGTATTAAAATGAGATCAATCTAAATTCAATGATCACAAACTGCTGTTTAAGAGTTATATAGAGTTAGAGAATTATATTTAAGTCGCAACACCAAACAACACAAAAATCATTGAGGATGGACCTCGTAATTTTGAGTCTCGTTCAAGTGACAAGATTGACATATAAGCTGACATCCCCTCTTCTACCACATAACGCCAATGGGAGGCCATTGAACCTCGACAAACTTAAACTACATCATCCCCTTCTACAAATAGGGTCAAGCTACTGTTTAAACCCGATTTTAATTATATTATATCTGGTAGAATGTGGTCTTTAGAGTCAAACTTTCTTATTATTTTTAGAAATATTTTAAGTTAATATAAGTAATACTTGAGAGACTAAGTACTTGAGTACGTTATCTAGTTCTCAGGTATTTGCATTTTAAATATCTTAGAGTTTCTTTTTTAAATACCCTTGATCAGTGGTTGAATATCAAAGGCCATAAAAGTAAAGACTCTTCGAGATATAAAAGTTTAGTTAGTGATTTTATACGTTAAAGTAGACTAATTACTTTTCTAAACGTTAGATAATTAACTTTATCTTTCTTTTAAGAATATAAAATGAATTCGAGATAAGCAGTTCACTCCATTAAGTCACAAAAGACTCTTTTCAAATAAATACAAATCATTCGGACACAGAGCTTTCACGCTTGAAGTCGAAATTAAGAAATCAACTGCGTAACAACCATTAAATTTGTAGCTTATCTAATTATTTCTTCAACATTACATCACGAAGTCTAATTTCAAGTGTCAATTCAAGTTTAAACTGTTTATACTTTAAAGAAGAATAAAGCTTTGTTTGAAATTCTTTTAAATATAAATCCGTCTTGTGTGTGTGTTAGTATTATAAGACTACTTACAAATCGCCACTATGGGTAACTAATCAAGTTTTTCTGGCTAATGTTACGTAAAATAGCAGCAGTAACATTGTTTCGGAAGTTTTGTAGAAAACATTCTATTTTCTTGAGTCTTAAATATACACAATGAGATTAATTTTAAAAGATCAGTTGTAGATTTCTCTTCAGCTTACTTGTTTTCCCGATGATGATTATTGTTAAAAAGTTCATTTTTTAAATATTTTATAGTATTGTTCATGCGCGTATGTCGATATTCGTTCATCATTTATCAAGTAATTGTGTACTTCCATATCGTGCCAAATATACTTTAAGGCTAGAATGACTTATTTACGCTTAAATAATTTAATCTTATTTCCCCCCCATTTTTTGGAATGTATGGATAAATGTTCAGCCAAATACCCGAAGAGGTACAGTACATATCCAGCATTACATGCTTTTTATGTTTCACCATGGTAGTTACAGAAGGGTTGCTACCCAAATCGTTTGCGATGTTTAGTCAACCGCATTAGACGTTCCTAAATGCCAAAGTTGATTTATCTGAAGTTCAAATACGGTATTTTCTATCTTTCCGACTCTTACCGATCAGGAAGTCCAACAATTTCAGACAATAATATGTTAAGAGCGAAATTGGAATTACATTCAAACCTCCTATAACGCATTGAGTGCGTACCGCGTTCCATGGAAACCGTCTACCGCATTGTATGGAAACCGCGCTATTAGAAACTCAGAATTAGTACAAATCACATAATTCGTATCACGTTATATGGAGACAAATAAAAACCTTTTTGGCGCGATTCCTTAATCATTTTGTTTTGTCTACACCATGCCTCAGTGCGCGCTCCGCTCTCTCTCTCTTTTAATTTATTCCTTGATCAGTGTAATCACTATTTTTTTTTTTTATTTCATAATAAAAATAGATTTCGAAGGGAGAAGTGGTGGCAAGATTTTAACATAAAATAAATACAACAGAAAGTAAAATTAATGTATTACACTCTCAGATGTAAATTATTTACACTATTTTAAGCGTTCATTACAAAAATGTGTAACAATGTGTTACTTTTGCTGAGCAGAGATCCCGCGGGAAAAAAAAACAAACAAAAAACTAACACTAATATACATTATCACCATGGCAACCACATGATCGCCCGATAAAAATATCAAAAGTAAACCATATTGTAATATTATCGCCTATCTTGGCGAATATAAACAACAACATGGCGCCTAGACCTACTGTATCAAATTAGCATCCCAGATGGAGTTACGCTTTTTGATAATTAGACCGACGATATCGAGTTAAAACCATTTATTGGGTGAACGGAAAGAACTGATGGGACGTTGTTGAACGGAAACCGCGCTGTAAGAGTACCACGTTATAGGACGGCTGTCGCAATTTCAGCTCCGCGTTATATAGAAACCGCTTTCTGAGAGTACCGCGTAGAAGGAGGGTTGAATGTATATCCATGCCAGATAACCAAAGCACTGTCAAACACTTTTAACCAACATTGAACGACTGTAAAATAACATTTTTTGCTGCATATTGGTAAAGTAAGCAGAGCAGGTATTTGTGTCCCGCATAACCTGTTTGAAAAAAACAAAGCTAACCAATCAATGCAACTTATTACTTAAGCGGCAAAATACGAAAGCGTTTTTTGATCTCTCGATCACTGGAGATAAAAATGAGTCGTTTATAATAATCCGAAACGCAAAAGGCTGTAGCTTTCTCCAACAAAAGCACTTTTTTTGGGTGTTTTTGAAGTGTGACTCATTTTGAGGTGAGAAAACTTGGACAAAGGGGAAGGGATACATACATGTATAGTGAACAATTTGATCGAGTAAACCGATCTTTATTTCAAAAGAGCCCAGTGGTTATCAACACAAAAGGTGTTACTCTGCAACACGATTAAAAGCAACACTGTACTGCGCAAGATGAACCTCGAAAAAATTAATGATATAATACGGGAAGTAATGCCTCACTCGAAATTACGTCGTTATATTTCCATTTATTGGGATCGCTATAACATTTACTAACTAATAAAAAATTTGAAAATCCGGATGATATCCAAAATACCATCTCCGGATATTTTGCTCAAAATACAATAGATTCTTATCAATCCGGAATTGAAATTAGTGCACTAGATGGGAAAAGGTTATTGATTACCCGCGCAGGTGATTACATTATTGATTATATAAAAACAAGTAATATAAAAAAAAATATTTAAGTCATATCCTACTTAGATCAACAAAGAAAAATTTTACTTAATCTACTTTTTATTAAATAGTTACAATTAATATAAATATGAATATATACATATGACAGAATCACAACATTAAGTGGTAATTAATTTTTATTAATTATCATTAAAGTATCGTATTGTCATCCAAAACAATATATAAATTTCAGTTCAACTGAATACTTTAACACGTGAGAAAAACCTTTTTCAAGTTTTGACACAAGTCGCCAAAAGGGTCAATAAGTCGCCAAAAATGATGCCAACGTGGTTGTATATGTAATTATTTAAATAGTTAGTTTTAATCAATTAATAATTATTATTATATTATTGTATTGTCATCCAAAATAATCCTGCATATAAAATTTCAGTTCAAATGAGCGCTTTAAAATGTATTTTATTAACGATTGAAAATTCTACCAGGATAAATAAATAAATATATAAGTCATTAAATATATAGAGATTATGAGCTAATAGTAGGAATTCAATAAAAACTTGGTGAAAATTTATCAATTGGAATTTAATGTATGCAAACCATATTGCTCTTTGGTATCTCTACTATTTTAGGCGCTATCTGGTTTATATTCCATTTATTTTTTATAGTGTTAATCATTAAGTCATTTAAAAAAGCAGGTTACAATTTAACGTATACCATGCTATTTTTTACTCCATGTACCATGCTACCATGGTAATCTTTTTACTTTTCAGTATTCAACAAACAACTGTTTCCAAGTTTTTATTAAATTTTACTGTGTATAATATATAATAGATTGCTTGTTAGATTAATAAAACATGCGAAGCGTTGCAGGGGATTATAATTCCAGGATATGCATTGCAAAGGATGTATTTTGAAGATAGAAATAATGTAGAAACTATATTAATTTGGAATATTATTTGTGACAAAATAATAGTAATATCATTTATGATATCATATGTGTTTGATACAGTATTCGAATTTTTTTAACATTACAATAATATATAGGAGTACTGGAATGCTAAATTATCCAATTTAGGAGAATTTTTTTTTCGAAACAACGTAAACTAAATGCATGCTAAACTAAATTTTAGAAAAAAAAATACGATCCAAAAAAAAAAAAGAAAAGAAGAGAGAGAGAGCGAGAAAATTTTAATACGTTATGAAGGAAACACGCATGTGAGGAAAACATCTCATAATACAGATAGTTACATGTAGATACTTATAGATAGCTTTTTCTATTGAAATACAACATGTAGCATTTTGTTTTCTTTTGGAAATATTGAAAGAGGAAACAGTTTACACATCTGTCGTCTTCGACTGATCAAACATAAATCTCGAGCATGACTGAAATACTACAAAGATAAATATTAGTTATGCCGAATTGTGAAGAAGAAAGTAAATATAACTACACGTTACACTGCAAAAAAGTCACCTTATATTTCTCAACTGAACCATAGTTAGCAACTTACGCCCTTTCAGTTCAGACATTTGATTTCATTTTTTTTTTCATTTTAACTTCACGTATCATTTTTATTTGATTTCTAAAAATCTCATTCTTTCTTTTTTTTTTAATTACCACTGAAAATTTCTTTCACTTTGATTAGTGATGAGTGAATAAAAATACTGCCCTGTATATTTTTGATGCAAAATATTATAATAATAAATTTTTCGAAGAAAGAAATAAGAGTTACAGGTGACAAATAATTAAATTGCTTAGACGTCTTCAACTCTATACTTTCTTTTTTAAACGAAAGTACACAATTTAGATGGACTCTATTGTAGAAGGATTTCCACAAATCAGGTCACTTTTAATACATTTCATAAGTTAGCAAAAATACTAATGCTTATTGTCTTAATACGTGTGTTTCTCTACCTCATTTACCATGCACTTCTGAACCTTTTACCATACTCATGAACTTTTCTTCTCCAAAACTCCTGAGTTTATTGAGTAACTGAAAATATATTAAATGAAAAAAAAAAGGTATGTATTAAAATTAATTTAATTCAATTTAATATCGTGGAATTAGTGATCGATATGTTATTTAAATGAATGAGTAAAACAAAATTCTGAATTCGGGGAATTAAATTTATACGTAAGACACATACTTACTTGTATGTAATATATTTCTTCATTAATAATAATTATGTGCATGCACTAAGCTATGCATTTATTATCTAATTTTTCGAACTTTTCTAAATACAATCAAACCCCGATTATCGGCTGAAAAAGCAAAGATCTAATATGAAATAAAATAATTCCTTTCAACATGGGAAATAACGTAGATAACAACAGTAACAATATAAGGTCTTATATTATACGGAGCTTGAATGGATACATCCTAATCTTGCCGAAATTTTATTTCAAATATTGGTTTCCTATAGAAATTAGTAGTTTATATTATCTGAATTTTTTTACAACAGTGGCACTATGGAAATCAGAACGCTATTAGTGAGCACTTATTTCATGCTAATAACTATGTGCTAATGATGCTAATAACATGCTAATAACTATGTGCTAATGATGCTAATAACTATCATTTTAATACAATTAAATCATAGTCATTGACTAATTGTATACCCTACACCAGTGCTTCTCAAGCTTTCACTATTGGTGACCCAGTGTTCAATCATAATAATCATACAATAATAATGCTCTTTGACGCTAAAGCTGCAATACGATCTTAATTATAATCCATACAAATTGACACAAGATAAGTATTAAATTTTGTATACATTACTTTTAAGTAAAAGGATAATTATTGTTATTCTTCGTTTCTCTAATTTTTAAATTGGAACAGATTGCAAAATGATATTTAATTAAAGATTAATTTCCTCCATCACCCATTTCTAAAAATATAAATGTCATCAGAAAAAGAGTCTGGTCTATGTTGCTCTCTATCATACCCATCACATTTGGTATTAATATTTAAAGCGAGAAGACTTCAAAATGTTTTAACCCGGCAGAGCAGGCTCGCACTCGATATTAACATTAATAGTCGCGTGGAGTGACTAAGTCACCCCAATGTTTTTTTTTTTTTTTTAATTTTTTTTTTTTTTTTTTTTTTGCTAATTTGAGAAAAATCCATTAAAACTGAACTAAAATGTTTCAAAGTTACGTTACCTTAATAAAAGACACAAATATCAGACACTTTTCACTAGCTTTACAGGAATGATATTTCCAAGCAAAACCGTCATGTTTTGTTCAAATTATTGTAGTTTTGCTATATTTGAGTTTAAGCCCCCCGCGATCCCACCAGGTTTAAAAAAGTGTATTTAATATGAAAATGTGGTTGTTAGTTCTAAAAAAGTACTGTGTAAAACGCGTATTTCATCATGCTTTATATTTTTCAGAATACCCATCAAAATAATCTTAGCCAAATAATTCTTCAAAGTCTCTCTGTGCTTTTCAAAATATCATACAACGCTTTCACATCGAAAAAAGTGCAACTGAAGTTCGAAGGTTAAACGATGATCAGCAAATCTGCTTCCTGGGTGAAAAGTGAATAAATTTTTCTTCATCTAATGAATGTACAACATTTTAATAATAATACTGATGAATTTTTTATCTTCCTAGATTTTTTCTCTGGGTCTGGGTTTTTTTTCCTCCCCCCCCGTTTCTGAAAGAGTAGTATTTTAGGTTTAAAAAGAAAACGTAATAATAAAAAAATTTCTCATCGTGAGATTACAGCAAATAAAACAAAATGTTTTTTTATTTATTTAGTTATAGGTTCAGATAGTTTATGAACATATCAAAGTGGAGACTTTTATTTTAGATGAAGTAATATTGCCAGCAGGTATGTATAAATTATATCAGTGTAAATGCGTATTTTTTTAAATGTCAGAAAGTATTTTGCTTACTTCGTTCCAGTAAATTAATTTTTAAACCTTTTATTTTCGTTATGTTAGTGCCCCCCCCTTGTAGAGGTATCAAGCCCACCTAGGGGGCGCACCCCACATTTTGAGAAACTCTGTTCTACACAACTCATTTTAAACTGTCCTCATTGTTATGATCTATTCTGTTTCTTAAGCATCTTAGAATTTATCATAAATCATTTTTAGTAAAGAATAATTGTACTAAAAATTATGTACACACACTCAAGAAAAAATAAAAAAACCGTAACAACAAGATTAACACTTATTGAAATATTTAAATCACAGAATATGCTTTTATTAATACTTGGGTATGCATTTTTATAACTTTATTAACATTTTGGATATATTTTAAAACGATAATAAAATATAATATAACAGAAAATAAGAGGTTCAAAATAATTCGATTACTTTTTTATCAGCTCATTAACTGCAAAATGAAGAAGTCAATAAAAATGGTTCACTTCTAACCTGAAATAAAACAGTCATTCCTCTTGAAATTAAGAGAAAAATTTCATATCTAGTGTTCAATTAATTTCCTTGATTCTGTATTAGTTAAAGGTGCTTTTTGCATCAAACTAAAACTTCTCTATGATAGGGGATCTAGCTGACTCTAAAAGTATTCCACAGCTATGAAGTTAAATAATTGCACGTTTGTGGATATGAAAATACGCATTGCCTTGTCGAAAAGTAAGTTAAAGTTTGTACAAATGCAATGAGACAAAGCATTGGGTTATAGAATTTTTTTCATATGAGTATTCAACTGTGCTTCGGGTTTATAATATAATTCTGGATATTAAAGCTAAATTCCCTATTTTGATCAGTATATGTCCAGACCATCAATACTTATCAACAGGATCCTTTTCAAAACTGGGAATGTACTTAAATCTGTTCAACTTATGGCAATACAGTTCTAACCTAATCAAACATGAGACTTCTCTAACCGGACTTGAAGATTTGCATGCATCATGAATAAATTTGCAACATTTAGCTTGAGACAATTTTAAAAATCTAGACATCTACCATTGGTTACTTTGAGCGTTTGTATGAGCGAAGCGTGTGATGATTAAAACTATTAATTCGACATGTGGTGCCAATCAGCCAGCAGCTTTGTTTTCTGGTTCTATTATAGCTAAAACATGTAGTGGTTGTTCTGATGTAAGCATTGATTGTTGTTCATCCATTTTTGTCTATATCATTTAATCAATGTTGCCTCAACATCGAGTAATTCCTCGATTGGACCATTCCACATTTACACACACACTCACAATTGAAAGATGTAACATATTTCAAACACTGGAATATGTTCTAAATGAACATATATTTGTAAGAAAATCTGTTGCCTGTATACGACAGGCATATTTATATTCTGCTTTAAATTCCTAATCCACGATTGCAGAACGCTCATTTCTGATGCACAGAAAATCTATTTATTCATTCTTCCGAGATTAAATTTTAATCTTTTTTCCTACTCGGAGAAAGCATACTTTTCAATAAAATTTCATTATTGTTTGACACTTTACATGTGTGCAATGGTTTTTAAATTATATAATAAATTATTGCATATGAGCAAATATGATTTCCGTTTTACTAATATTTTGTAAACGTCTTTGGCAGGAACACATTGTTATTTGCATGTTTTGTTATTTTAAATATCTCATTGCGTACTCCGTATTTCCTGTTATTGAAAGCAATGGTTCACAATTTCGTAACCCTTGCGATTATCTCTCCGTATGAAGACTTCATAAAATATACAAGGAGCTATTGCTTTTTAAAAAGGAAGATTTCTGTACATTTAATTCGTTGGAAATCTTAAAAATTAATCTTCTTAAGGTCTTTTGGAAAATATCTATACATTTAGTTTTATTTATTTGCTATTTTACTTGTTTTAAATTTCAATGCTGTTATTTCAGAGAAATTACGAACATTTATTTAAACATCACACACAAATCTTTCGAGACATTTATCAGTGTTATCTTAAGGTATCCGACTACGTTCGGAACCGTGATTTTGCAAAAGCGTGTAAATGGATAATATTTATGATATTTAGTGTCACTTAGATTAGAATACATGTATACAATTATTTTAAGGACATTATGACAAAAAATTTATTTAAATACAATATTTTGGCAAAAAATTAACTTAGAATAACCTTTTTTCCAAATGTTCTCCTTTTGTAAAAAATGCTTCTATTGTACTAATATTTTGCCTGCATTCAGCTCAGACCTCTGTACAGAGGCTCAACTAGAATTTTTGAAGTGCATAAATTGGAAGTCGGTTTACCCATGTTTTACGAAAACAGAAGGGAGAAATTTTAAGAAAATACGCCGATAATTATTTCAAATGATTGTAACTCTGAAAATAATAAGAATTTTTCAAACATCATAGTTGAGCCTTTGTACAGAGGTCTGAGCTATATACAGGCAAAATATTAATACAATAGAAGCATTTTTTACAAATTGAGTGAGTTCGTTTTGAAAAAAGGGTTATTTTAGTTTACTTTTTTGCCAAATATTGCATTTAAATAAATTTTTTTTTGTCATAATGTTCTTAAAACAATTTTATACATGTATTCTAATCTAAGTGACACTAAATGTCATGAAAATTATACATTTATGCGCTTTTCTAAAATCATGGTTCTGAACGTAGTCGGATACCTTAAAAAGAAAGATACTGTTTCTATAAATATATGATGATTGCATTGTGTAACATTTAAATCAAATAAAAATGACAGATATTTTGTTAAAAGTTTCAAGAAAACAAAAGCAGATTCCATCAGCAACTCACTTTATACAGAATATAAATCTCCAACATTTGTCTGTCCTCAGATTGAAACTATTCTTTAGTCAATTTCTTCTAAAATTCTTCTGTTACTAAATGTTATGCCGCAGCAAATAAGTCTTACAATCTTTCGTATCGACATCTGGTGAAGAGACAAAAGGAATTTCTCATCGAAAAGATAAAATACCAAGGAAATGTTAAGATTACGGAGGAAAAACAAGAAAAAGAGCTGATTTAGTTTCAGTCCAGTGGCAATAAGCTGTATATTATTTCTTTTCTTCTCGGATTAGTTTTTCTTATAGTGACGGATTTTAGTTTGCGGTTAAAACTGCTTGTCTTTGGAAACGAATTGACACAGAAAGGAAACTATTATTTTTTAAAAACTAAATAGAGATTTGTGAGAGTGAAACACAATTAAAAGAAGACAAACTATATTGTAAAATAATTACTAAAAATACTCTGAATTGAATTTGTGTCCATTGTATCAATTTCTTGTTAACAACCATATTGTTACATACAGTTCTAAATTATCTTCATCTATGAAAGGAATTTGCGTATGTCTAAATTGAAACTGTGACAAGAAAAGAAATTTTAAGAAATAAATATTGTTGTGGGGTAAAACTTAGATAAAAAAAAATAATAAAGTTTGCGTAAATTCAATTAATTTTTGGACATAATAATCGGTCCCTTCTTTCGAATTTTAATACTCCTTTAATTTATTTGACGGAATCATTCTAAACATTTGAAAAGGTTGTTAGTTATTTTAATCAATAAAAATAATCAATTAATATTTAGAAAATGATGGTATTTATCACTATAAGGTTATAGTCAGTTTATTGTTAAAGTAAATTGACGCGAATTATTTGCTTTAGATATTTTAATTTTTATTAATTTATTTTTTAAAAATTCTTTTCTAGTTTTAATCTCTTACGATTGTATTATTTTGTTTGTTAGAGAATTCTCTTTTTAGTCCATTACATTATTTTCCGACCACTTTGCAGGTTACTGTCGCCATATTGAATGTGAGTTACATACCATATAATGGTCTTTTGGCGCAATTTTAAGACATTTTTTTTTCTCCGATGCTGAAAAAGTGCACTTATTTAGTATTTTTTTACAAAACTGTGTGTTGTGTTGCACATTTTTCGATCAAAGCATTGCCTGCTTTACTGGAACTTACTGTCTGCAGGGACCATGAAGGCAAACCCAACAGTGACTTTAAAACATTTCAAATCCTGTTCCATCAATGTGTCTCTAGTGAATGTATCTTGTCGGATAATATCCCCAATGCTCATGTTGAGGAAGATTTGGAAAATGTCTGTTAATGTAAGTTAATGCAATTTATTTTTCAACTTAAAGCTTGTTCATGTTTGAATCATCATTAAATGATGATTTAATACTACATTTTCAGGAATTGCAATCTAACCTATCAATGTGATTTGCAGTTGCCCGTGATAGTTGCTTGGATGAACTTTTTTTTATTATACATACTTGAACTCTTTTTGAAAAGTTGCATTCATTTCTGTTTACTCATTTATCAACTGATAATTTTTAGGGAACTAGTTAAAGTTGACTTAAAACTTTTTGAGATGTAATTATAAAAACATTATTAGAATTTGAAATTCTATTCGATGAAATTCATTATCTTGAATTCTAATATGGATATTTGAAAAAAATAAGCTATTTAATTTAAAACAATATTTTATTTAATTTCAGATAATATTTAACACTTTTAAAATATATTGATTTTATCGTAACTTATGACTGTGGGACTGAGGGATATGTAATACATAAAATTTTTTTAAAAGACTAAATCATTAAGCATACGCACATTAAAAAATTCACCATACATACTCATTAAAATTCAAAAAAGTTTAAAGGGAAATGAACTATAAAGAAAGTAAAGGTAAATTACTTTTTAATAGTATATTTAATTACTACTTTTAAAATTTTATTTTATCATTAATTGAGCGAAGGAATTTTATTTTTAAACAGTTTAGTTAATATTAAAAAGCGAAAATTAAGTTATTTAAATATTATATTAAAAGTCAATGAAAAGCATGTGAATATAATTGACTAATACTAGATAAAAATGGGATAATATATGTCTTCAAAGGAATACATTATCTTATAAAAAAGCAATGTTATCAATTTAACAAATGCTCTAACACAGAAGATAATAATAACTTTTTGTTGATTTCTGATTCTTTAAGTCTTTAATTAAACTGAAGGTAAATACTGCAGATGAATTAAGGGATCTCATAGAAATGTTAGCAACGATTTACACAGAAGAGGTAAGAAATGAATTAATTAAAGGCAAACCTACGTAACACACTGAAGAAAATACGAGAATAAAAATCTAAATGATCAAGTGTTTCAGGAATTTATCCATATGATTATTATCGATTATTACGATACCTCATATTAGGAATTCATGTCTGAATGTCTAATATAAAAAAATCTAAAAGTAAATGCACATTTTTTTATTGTTTTTAATACTTTCTTTTGATTAATCCTTTATTTGCTCTAAGCTAAAACTTACGAGGAAAAAAATATTTTATGCAGTATTTTTTAACTTTACCCAAATTAAGCTAATTTAATAAACCTTATTTAACTGATTTAAAAAGTTTACTAGATTTACTTTTATATCACACAAACACGCATCATATATATATATATATATATATATATATATATATATATATATAATTCAACTCATGATTGTTGATTGTTAAAAAAAAAGAAAATCACTAAAGTTTCAAATTATTATAATATCTATTAAGAAAAAAATGCATGACCAAATTATTTTCCAAAAACTCAGAAGAATTTATTTTGTATCATATATATATTACCTTTTGCTTTATTTTGCACACTTTTAAGATCTTCCTTCAAAAAGATTTAAGAAATTTCCTTGAAGGAACAAAAATATTTGAACACAATTAAAATAAATTTTACTGGAAGATAAGTTTCCTGCTCAGTGACACATTATTTGGTAAAGGGTGCATTGATGTGTCAAAGTGTGATATAATTTTTAAAAAAAATCATAAAATCTTACTTATAAATGTTATTGTAATGTACGGAATTTAAGATTCAAGAATGTAGCTTTTAATCAGATAACTGTAAAATTATAAATCTTGTTTGTCCTGACTGTCAACTTGACTCGCACAACTAAGTATTAAAAAATATATATGCAAATATTAAGAAAATGCCGTCTCTGGTAACGTTAGATAACATCAAAAGTGATAAACAAGCAATTATTGTAAAAATGACGAATAGTAAAAAGGCAATAGGACACACTAAAAGTATTAATTGTAATTTGAAGAGATATCTTACGTTCTAAGCTATTTTTCATCTGATAATAATTCTTTGAAATAGTGTATACCTCTTCTAAGCGCTGAGTATAATCAATAATTATTTGATCAGCAAAAGTGCTTCACAAGTCGGGAAATCTTTCCAAGCTATTGTGGCGTTTGTAAGATAGTAAGAAGGTGTGGACCGAGCAAAAAATGCTAATTGTTGATCGATTCACTATCCTAAAAACAAAAGAGTATCGACGCAATTTAGCAGTAACATGGATTAACAGCTGCGCTCAGCTTACCGACTTAATGTTTCGCGTCCGTCACTAAATATTTTTAAAAATATGACAATCACTTTCAATTCTGAACGCTATATCTCACGTTGACATGTGTCCATTAGTGTTAGTTAGATTGGTGTAAGGAAAACGGAAACTCTCTCTATAAATTTCAGAATTTTAATAATGTTCTCTTCATAGATAGTTATCTTTTCAGTATCACAAACTATTATCAATGCCATTTGAAACAGCGAAACACTGAGATAGTGATTATGCCACTCTCCTTAGAAAACGTATAATGGACATTTGAAAAACATTCGAATTTTCATATAAACTATTAATTTGAAGTTTAATATGTTATATTTAAGAAGAAGTAAAGGTGAATTTTTTCCCCCTAAAGATGTTGTGATTCATTCCTAGTTTTACTGCAGAGTATCTATCGAAGGATTGCAATTTTATCATGATTTACTTTAACGGACATATCAATTACATGAAAACTTTCCTCGGAGTTATTCAAAAGAAAACGAAAATAAAATTGAAATTAAGTTGATCAAAACTAATTTCAAGTTGAGGTTTAGTTGGTTATGATGGAAATGAGACACATTCTCTTATTGCAGACCCTACTTAAGAGAAGAGAAAAAGGTAGAAGTAAATACTTAGCAAAACATATTTCCATTCAGGAATTGACTGGGGTGTCATGAATTCAATCCTTGTTCCATTTGTAACGACTTCACTTGGTGCGAACCCCACCCTTCTATTCACGCCAAGTTTTATGACTCAGACAAGATGTTTAAGTGGCCAGTGCACGTGGTCGTGGGCTCATTGTTCATTGTTCGACCTCGGGGAAGCGCCAACACCCAGGCTGGCAGTCATAATGATTGAAATAGATCTGCCACCCCATCGACAATAGGAGAAGCCTGTCTAAAAAGAATCCTGTCGACTCGGCCGGTGTCAAGAGGATGGCTTTAAGAAACAAAGGGATGTCCAGATGTTGGACAAGAATCCTGGCGCCATTAGATTCTAGACGGCCCGGGAGTGTAATTGTGTGCTCTGCACGAATAGGACGAGGGAGGCCGAGGGCAGACTTCTGTGACCTGCCAATGATGAGGGCGAGGGGAGTGGTGTGGACCCACCTAGGTGTTTAACAGGGTTTATTTAGGAGACGAGAGGAGAGCCCTGAAAAAAAAAGAGAGACTTCAACGGTGGAGGATAGAGATTGGAGCCAAAAGAAAGGAGAGACCCTGAACGCCGGTGGCGTTGGAGAACCAGAGACCATGAACACCGGTGGCGTTGGAGGACTGAAATCCATGGTTTAGAGAGATTTGTTCTTTCGGACAAAGGATTGATCTCCCGTGATATAGACAGAATGCACCGGCTTGGCGTATAACTTGGACTTTATTGCTTCATTTATACTAACCTGAGAAGCAAATATGTAATTATTTTATTTTAAAATTAGGTTGTGACAAATTTTTGTTTATTATCTACTCACGTCGTTACACACTTAAAACCCTCCATACAGAGGGGGTCAGTGCACGTTAAATAAGTCGAGGCTCAGATGCCCTCCCTTTGGTGTGAAAGGTGTGTGTTGTGAAAAAGAGGGTACGAGCTCAGATGTCGTCCTCATCACTTGACCATGGATCAAAATTACGGGGTCCGTCGCCAAAAGCCATCGGGAAGCTGAATAATCCGATATTAATATTCACTCACTCCCTCACCCCATGCAGGATCATTTTAAAAAATTAAACTATTTTATGTTTTCTTTAAATGATAAATTTAAATGATGAATCAATTTTTAAACATGTGATCTTTATATATATATATTTATTAAACATATCAAAATATACAGATTTTTCTAACATTCTTGCATTCATGTATATATTTCAGTATATTAATTGCCAGATTATTTTAAAGAAATACATGAATGTAACTCACATTAAAATGTTAATGACAAGCTTTACCATTTCGACTATTGTAGATTATTTTCCTGTATTTTTAAAACTAATATTTTCTATATGAAATGCATTCAATTTTCGCAAGTATGCATTGTGAAGATAGTAAAATCACATTGCCAAAAATATTATTGATAAACGATAATATATATCCGCTTAAAATATTATAATTTAAAACAATTGATGATATAATTTAATGGCAAATTTTTCATTTATTTATTTATTTATTTTTACTTGCGGTAGATAAATCTAATTAAATAAATTTTTAAGTAATAATTAATTTATAAAATATTTTTTTTTTACGTGAAATGCAATTAATGATGCATAGTTCTTAGATTTTACGAAAACATGAATTTGTTTTAAAATTTAGCTCAATTAATTTTTCGAAATGTTGCTTGGTTTTAAAATTCATGAAATTAAAATAAATTAACTATAAGGATTTTTTTCTAGTAAATATTTGAACTCAAATGAAACATATATTTCAATTGACTAGTAGACAAAGTTAAAGGTTAAGGGTAACATACGTGAAATATATAATGATAACTGAAGCAAAGGGGTTTTATAAAAACCTAATAATGATTTGCAATTTTAACGTTAGAAAGACTGAAACTTAGTATATACCTATATTGCCCAAAAGCAGTCAAAGTGACGGCATTGTAAAAGAATGATTAATGTGTAAAGAAATTTGTTTAAAATTAACTTTTAATTTTTTTTTATATTATTTACAATCATATAGCATGATATTAGTAAATATTAACAATAAAAAAATTACTTCACTTGGAAAAAAAATATACTATAAAAGGTTCTAAGAAATTGTGCATTATATATATAATTGTTTTTCTAAATGGAATTAAAAAGCAGTCAAAATGACTTCCTAAGAAAATCTAGTTTTAATGAGTGATTTCTCTAAATTTTTTCTTAAAATCCGTAGAGTATTTTTAACGTAGTTCTGAGAATAGAAGCGTAGTCTGTTAATTATCTTTTTTTTAAATTTATACAGTTCTAAAATTAAATGAATAGGCATTAGTATTTGCTAGTTTTTGTTATTAATACGTACATACACTACAGAATGTACTATATTAACTATTATACATTTTCTGTATTTTGTACGAACATTTGGTTCAATGATGCAGAGCCGTATTTGGCTAAAATGCGTGTGTATGTTGTACGAAAATTATTATGTACTTTTACGATGCCTTTGCAGAAATAATTAACATTTAAAAAAAATTTCGTATGTAGATGAAAAAGATTTAAAACAAAAATATCTTTAAAAATGTACTTTTCTGAAAAAACATGAATCATGGATGTGTATTTTTTTTTTAAAAAGAAAGGTGCTTCCCTGGCTACCGGTGTCTATTGATCGTTTAAGCGTTGAAAACATTTGTGAGGTGATTTCTTGTAGTTAATGCACGTTGTAGACACCACTCTTGGAAAATAAACTGTGTAAGGCCACAGTTTGTTACTCTGAATGGCTCATCATCGCTTTATGTTGTTGCCTGTATCGCCACCTGTAGAGAAGCTAAAACCTACTGAGATAATGTTATTTTTCTCTATATTGTTGCACCATGTTGAAAAGAACAGAAAATAAAATAGGCAACATATTTTAACTTTATCGGACACTAAGGACATTGTGACCTTTTTCTTACTAAATAGATTTGTGTTGAATACGAAAATGGCAACGAAAATGCGTAACACGTAGCACTTTTTTGTAAACATGACTAACCATGGGTTAACCATGCCAGCTCTTTTGAGATAATAAGTTTTGAAGAAACAAAATTAATACTGTTATGTGTGCTTTTCTTTAAAAAGAAGCAGTCAGATTGAAATAAATGTATGTACAAATTTAAATAAGTTATGACTGTAAAATTAAAGATAAATATTTGTAGTTTTATTTTAACTATAAGAAAATATTTGGTTGTATACAATTTATAGTGTGGGATTTTAAAAATAACAAAACAATGTAAATTCACTCTTTGGATAAATCAGTTAAAATTTTAATATATAGCTATTTGCTTAGGAGTAATAAGTACAGTGATGAATGTTTGGAGATATTGCAACACAAATTGAGATTGATTTCTACTTTTGTGCTTTCATCCATCTTCTCTTGAAATAATTAATTAAAATCAATTATATAAAGATTTTATATTTCTTTTATCCTATTGTTCTTTATCTGAGTGTGTAGTTCTATTTCAAAATCTTGTAAAGAATACTCTTGAAAGATAATCATTTTATGAAGACAACAATTTTGAAATTTGAAAAATTGACACACATGCACCGTATTTTAAAATTATATGGATTTATATATATATATATATATATAAGCCCTTTATGGATTTGGTAAGACTCAGTAATCACTGTGTCACTGAAGAGTATGTTTTCAAAGCATCCATCATAAAAATTCTATAAAATTTCTTTGCAATATTCCTCTTTTAAAAGTTTCCTAGTTAATAAGTCAACAAAAGTTTAAAAATTCTTCGTTTTTTTTAGCATTACACTCACTGCATAAATGAATCTTGGTGCTTTACAACATATTATATTTTCTTGCTCATAAATTTCTCGAAATTTTTCAGCAAACACAACTTTATACATAATGGAGGAAGGAGCTTTAACTTTTGGGTCATCGAAAGGAAGTATTAAGCAGTTCATTGCCTTGGTACGTAATCCTCTCTTAGAAAATAGTATTTCTACAGTGTTTATTTGTGTATAGTCCTTTAGATTCTTAAGACCTTATTTTGAAAGTTGCGCTTTACAGTCTAAGCCAAAGGTTGTGCTATTCAATTATACACACACGATTTCTAATTGCTCTTGGCATGATGTACACGGCATGGCGTTTTATTTAAAAACGCAGACGTACTTTTCTACATCTTTCACTTCCAATGAGTGTACCCCGAACATCGTTAGACTAATATTTTCAGAGTAAATTAACGCTGTCTTTGGAAGGGCTTATGTATAGCCTCTTTTTCTGAAGAATGTGTATGAGAAATCTCGGCCTTTAAGCGTTATTATTTGTGCACATGAACGTAATACATGTCACTAAAAATATACTGAATTCTGCTCATGCATCTTTTGATATAAATATTTTTTTGTGGCTGTATCCAATAAACTTCCCTTCTGCAAACTAGATTCTACGATTTCTGATTCATATTTAATTAATATCAAATTTTTGATTAAGTCGTTAATTTTTTTTGTCTATCATGTGCAGTACTGTATTATGTTTTGGAACACATGATGTATCGAATGACTTTGATAATTCGACTTCTTGCGTAAATTTTAATTCTAATGCAGATTGTACAAAAAAATTGGATTCAAGTGTTACACGGAGTATTATAGATGGAATAGTAGGATATTCCATTTATCAAATTTTGTTTTATTGTAAATTTCGACTGTTTTACGAAGAAAAAAAATGTAACTATCCTCTACGTTACTCGACAAATCAAGACATATTAAGGTAATTATAGTTGTCAGGGGCCTGTCAGGACAACATTTAATCCACTGAATAAAACTAAAATTCATGATATGTACACATTTGTATAATATTCATAGAAGTATCGTATTCAGCTACTACGAGACGCCACCCAAAATATATTTGAAATTATCTGTTATTTTTCAACATTATTTTTTCGTAGAGAAACATTTGTAGATGTGAAACAAAAACTATTATGTAGGATCTATCCCTGAAAATGAAAATGATTAATTTTAATTTCAAAGACATTGACAACTAAGGTATTTCTAGAGAACAAAGTAATTTCAAATAAAATATTATAATGCATAGTTATTATGCCAGAAAATTGGTCCTAATGGTCATTAGTTGTAAAACGGAAAATTAAAAAAAAAAAAAAAAAAAAATGATATTATGAGGGCATTGGTGTTAGTATTACTTTACGTCGTACCCAGAACGTGCACATCACAAGAAAAAAATGTTTCGTTATTGCAGTAAAGCTCGATAATAGAAATAATAACAAATAAGAACACAACGAAAACAAACTAAAACAGCCTTAGAAGATATACCCTGAATGTAAAAATAAAATGTTCCAGATATTTTCAAATAAATTATTGTTTGTATATATTTCAATGTATAAATAAAATATAGTGTATGGCACATTTTTAAAATCAATCTCCATATAAATATGTTGCAGTATCTCCATATAAAAATGTTTTGAATCTACTTGATGTTATCTGAGTTGTTTGGTTTGATTCTTCATCACACTACTAAACAACATAGAGATATATAAAATGGACCTTGTAATTATGAACCTTTGCTAAATGACGTGAATGACACCTGCGCTGGTATTCCATGAAATTTCCACATGATGCTTATGTAAGGACTAGGAATTTTGACATATTTAGTATATGCATCAACCCCTCTACGCATTGGGTTTTCAGTGATAAATGTATTCAAATCCTCCACTCAACAACTAAGGCCATGAGCTAACGACCATATCCAATTAGCTAATGTGGCAAAAGTTTTGATACAAAATGTTTTTGTTCGATATTTTATCTCTCTGAATATAAATGCATAAATATGTATATATGTGTGTGTGTGTGTGTGTGTTTACTTACATTTCTTCTTATCCTATCATTTCCAAAGAAAAAAAATATTAGCTAGTTTCATTAAAATATTATTTCACATGGAGAACTATTACATGAAGAATTAGTGCTAATACACACAATAATAATAATAATAGACGAGGTGTCTGAAAAAGAAAAAAAATTGGTGGGTAGAAATATTATGTATAGGATAGAAAATGATTAAAAATTGACAAAAAACTGAATTATTTATTTCAGAGTTATATAGTTATAAAGTCACAAATTCAATAAAGTGTTGGCTCACCTCTAGCCTAGACGCAAAATGCCACGCGACGTGGTACACAGTGGTCTCCTGCGGTATTTCTT
>BMAV01023750.1:80252-97780 GCA_019973955.1 Trichonephila inaurata madagascariensis
TCAATATATACTTGGCAAGTCATATTTTTATCTTGCAGCAAAAACTTTATTGCTGTCAACATCAACTGTGAAAATATGAGATTGATCTCTACATCACTCTTTTTTCATTTTCATACAAAGATATACTTATATATTTTGAAATACATTTACTTAATACATTGAAGGAAAAGTTTTAATTCTTAAAGATTGTAAAAAATTTAAATTTGAAATGTAAGGTAAAGGTATTGAATTCTATGGGAAAAGACTAGTTCTCCATATTTTTAGATGTATTATTGTAAACTTAATTTGATTATACAAGGAATTTTAATCATACCAAGAATTATGTCGCAATGTAATTTAGGTATTTAATGAACAGTAAAGGAGATTATCATAAATTAGTTTCAAAATTTAAAATTGTTTCTCAATTTTTATTTGATAGCTTAATACATCGCTTTAGGAAGGGAAATTCAAGTACTTAAAATTTTAAGTTTTTAAACATGCGTGTGTATATGTATAAAATGATTCTATGGAAGCATGAAGGGTTTTCGAGAACATGTTTTTATTCTTTTTTTTAAGATATGTTTGAACACTTTTATTGCGAAGCAAGCCAATGAAAATTGCGTCAATTTTTAATTGGATTGTATATTTTTCTTAATAATTGCTAAATCATCATTTTTTTTTAGTTTAGGTTTTTTATGCAGAGTAAAGAATGCCAACTGGACGTTAAATGGTTTTTCTAAGAAAGTATTAACTGTTTAATATTAAATGTGAATATTTACGGGCGGAAAATAAGTGTTAAATGGGAAATAGAATTTTGTCTGTGTGTGTGTGTGTGTTTTAGGTTATAAATAAATTTTAATTATATATATATTTATATATATTACAGATAAATTGTTTGTGTTTTAAACTTTGTTATTCTAAAATATAGAACTTATTCATTTTTCAATAAATTTGCGTGTCTTCATTATATTCATTATCTCTTATAAATGACAATATATAAAACAAAAATTTTCCTCTTAAAAATTCTTGTTATGTAGTTTAGAAATGCATGTATCTTCTCTCCTCAAAGATTTTCCAAAATCTACTTTTACTTGAATATTGACTTGATTTTCTTTCTGGAGACACCTAATGTTTCTTTTCTACAACTTTTTAAAATTCAAAAAAAGTTTAATTATTTACAAATATGAGCTAATGAGAAAAATAATTATTTCTGACTTCCAAAAACACAAGATGTTCATTGGAGTTTCTGATTTTTTTTATACATACCATTGTACAAGTATTTTCTTGTACAAGTTAATCAGAATAGAATGAGTTTGATCTTTGAGCTTGATCACAGCCAGTCACTCCAACCTTATCCAACCGTTGGAAATCAATTCTTTTTTTATCTGTGTATTTGTTTCGTACACACCTAAATGAACCAAATCCAGCGTTTTGTCAATAACAGTAGCATTGGTGGATTCCAGCAGATTACTCTCATTGCGTTAACTACTTCCAATGAAATCAATTTCCCCAAGATTCTTCTCATTCGAGTTCCGTCAATAGTTGCAGAATCGTAAAAGGAAAATACTCGTACGTACTACTGATTTGTGCTAACAGCTATTATTTTCACCAAACAGGAAATAATAAAAAAGAAACTCGTGGACTAAAATATCTCTACTAAGTTAATTGAGTGAAACTCTTTAATAATTACTAAAAACTGGACAAAAAATAACATGTATATTATAATTAATTGAAGCTTAATTAAATAGTTGTTGGATTATTTTCAAAAAAAAATATTTGCCACATGTTTTGTTGATACCATCTGCATATCAGCATAATGAAGTAGGAAATAAGATTATTTTTTTCTGCTTGCGAGATCTAGTTTTTATTCAATCCTCAAGTGATTAATCTCGTCATTCCTAAGTTTTTTCTGCAACCAGTGCCTTTTCCTTCTTTTCTGGGCTACCCAAAGCACTCTTAAGGGTCTCTAGTCACTAAAAATTATTTTATATAATGTTCATCTCATTGTTGATTGGGATACGTTTTGTATTACACTAGCATTTAGTTCTTATTGTTCTGTTGCTGTAGAATGTACCTGCTACTCGCATTTTACCTCTCTTTCACCAGACTATTACATCTTGAATTATCCTTTTATCTCAAATTTTTTCTCCACTGTCTCTATCTGAGCACAGTGTTATTATATGGCGAGATTCATAAAAGAACCATCATTTAGAATACCTTGTACCATATATCATCTTTCTGATAATCATGCCTCGTTTGAAATGTGCTTAAATCTTTAATTGTATCCTTTTTGACACTTTGTGATAATACACTGTTGGATAGAAACATGATTCCACTAGGCTTCTTATTCCTCTAAGACAATGCTTCTCGAAGTTTCAATGTTCGTGACCCAATGTACTGACAATGTACTGAATTCAATAATACTATACTTTGACGCTAAAGCTTAAATACGACTTTAACCTCTTAAATGCCCCTGACGTGTATAAACTTCTCACTCAGCCAAAGCGTTAATTTCCCCGGACGTATATATACGTATTACCGAAGTAAGATCTTTTTATGATCACTGCTATCCATAACATTTTTCCAAAGGTTTTGGAATTCAATAAAAGAATGTTGACAGTGTTTGCGAAGGATTTACTTATTTCAGAGGTTTTCTTTATGTGTTCCTTTTCTTCCCCTTCCCCCAATACATCACTTACGCTCTCTAACATGGTAAATGGTGTCATTGGGGAGCGAATTGCGTAACTTTTAATCGGCGCTTAAGGAATCAATTATAAGTAGTACAAACTAATTAGTGTTAATTTTTGTATATAATTTTCTATATGACAAGCTCGTGGGGTCACTGGTAATTATTAAACTTGTTCTTAACTTTGTACTGTTAAACTATAATTATAAAATGCATTGTGTAACACTGATATATTTATAAGTGTAATATATCAGTGTAAATGTGTATTTTATTTTCTATTATGTCGGAATGTATTTACAAATTTACTGAAAGTAAACAAACAAATTTAATTAAACAAAACTTTATTTTCGACTTTTTAAAATTCGAAGCGCTGCTTTTACACATTTCGATCCCATGCCTTATGTGCCTTTAAGAAACATGGCGTTAGTACAATTTTTAACTTGGTAGGAAAAGAAAAAATATTTGAAGCTTCCTATTGCATTAGCAAATATCAGATGTGTGGAGCAAAGCTGGAATGAAAGATTCGAGATGGTGTTTCTTTACATACATCAATACTTATACATGTAAAAGCTTTAGTAAACATGTTTTTATCGATAATCTTTCCGAGTATTCAACCGTTGAATAAAAATTTTGGTTATACAGGCTCATATTGAACATGTAATTAAGAGCTAGGCAGATAACCAAGGTTTACATGTATTTTTTTTTATTTAGTGTCGTTTCCCAGTCCCAACTAATTAAGGGATATTAGGTTAGATGTCAAGTTTGAAAGTTTGCACGCGTTAATATTATAAGATGCTTTGATGTATTTTTTTTAAATCAAGAGTTAACATTCACTAATTGGTAATTTGAGATAATTCATTTTTAGTTGTAGAGTGTAGGGAAAGTGAACATTCTGCTTCGTTTGATTTTGTAAATAAAACTGCGGCAGTGTTATCGTAGTTAACTTCTTTCAAAATTTTAAACAATCACTTGTAAGTGCTTGTTAAAAGTTTATGATAGTTTTTGTGTTTTCGAAATTGTGGTGAGAACAGTAGTATTGCTAAATACCTGTTGATTCCAGTTAATAATAAACAATTTGAATTGCCATGAATGATAATGAGAAACGAAAGAGAAACGAAAAGAATAAAAACGAGGGAAAATCCGATCGAAAAGCCTACCTTGATGTTATGAGATGTTGAGAGATTATTTTTAGCAATAACCTAGAAACTTCTATTATTAAGGTAATGCTTGTTTAGATAAGTTAGTGCATGTGGTTAGTTATTAATAATTTGTTTGTACAATAGTTCATTGATCGAGACTATCAAAAGTTTTAGAAGTGTCTAAGAAGATTGATCTGAGAGATTTGTTCTCAAAACCAGAAACAATAATTTCGTTTAAATTTTCAAGAGAACATAAATTTGATTTTTTTTCTTGTAAAAATCATATTGATTTTTGTTACTGAGATTATTTCGATAGATAAATTCTTCAGTCTTTTTGGTATGGTTGACACATTCATTTTGCCAAGGGTAGAAATCGGATGATAGATGTCAGGTATATCTGAATCTTTACTAGACTATATGATGGAGTATATTATCTTAATTTGTGTTATAATATGACTATATAAGAATCTTAGTTATATATATCGTTGTATCTTTCTTCAGCAATCTAAGTCACGTCAAAACTGGCTTATCTTCAAATGAAGAGTATATCTACTCTTTTGGTCACTAAAAAACGTATATAATCTTGGAATTTTCATTTTGAAATGGCTTGTATAAACAATTTTCTTTCTTTCTAATTAATTTTTTAATGAATGAGACATATTTTTCCTATTTAACTTATTTTTTATGAAAAATTTCCTTTTATATACAGTTCTTACTGAAATATTTAACGATCAATCGGGTTTATCTCTTCTGGTGCTGTACAACACAATTTCGTTTAATCATATGCATGTAACAATTTTACTGTACTAGAAATCAAATAAATAAAACCAACTTCATGAAACTTCACAATATATTGAATTCCAGCTTTTTTTTTATTCTTTTCTGTATGATTTTTATTTTTTTCCGCTATATTCTTATTCTTCCAGTGAGCTTTCACTTATTATCAAAAGATCAACAAATAAGTAGGAAACTAACTGTACAATTCCTAGTTTCTAGTGTAAGCTTACTTGAAATGAAGCTAAAAGTAGAGTTGACAGAACTAAACATTTTTATATTAGAAAATATTTGAGGAAAAATTGTTTCTCTAAAACATAATAATAACAGAGTAATTATACATTAAATGCGTTAAAATCTTTTATGTGATTCATTTCTTGAACAATGAAATAAACATTCCTTAAAATTTATTTTTAATTATTTTTTCATTTTAAATATTTTTTCACGGAAAATTATTTAATAGAATTAATTTTAGATTTAACTGAGCATAGAAATATTTGCACTTTTTACTTAATAAGTAAAAGTAAAGTCAGTTAATATTCTAATTTATCAAAGATTAACGGCTATTAACTTTTTCTTATCAAAGTAAAGTAAAGGATATTTAAGTGCATTTCTAACTACCATTTCTGAGGTGAAACAGTTTGTGTAGCTCTTTTATTACATTGAATAATAATCATTAAAATATCTTTCCTTAATATATCTTAGCTCCTTAAGATTTGAATAAATATTTAGTGATAGCTAACTCACTTCAGTCTTCTTTCGAATTAAATTTGCACAGGTATATTTAGAAAAATAAATTACTTTTTAGAGTAATTTAAAATTTTTACTTATAGAAACTTATCAACAATGAGCAAATCAGATTCTAATGATCTGAAAAACAATTCCAAATCTTTCATTTAATCAATCCTTTTTCATTAGCAACCACTTGCCATTGTTTAATTATATTTAATTCTCTTACGTCACTTCATTGTTTTTTGTAATAAAAAAAAGAAATCCTTCTTTTTCCTCAGAGTGTCAGTTCTTTTCGCAAGACTAGTGGTGTTAACCCCAAATAAAATCCCTAAACGAAAAGAGTGGAAGAGAAACGAAGAAGTAAAAAAAGGAATCAATACTACAGAGCTTATTGGATCCAGTCCTGAACTAGATCAGCTCTTTTTGTAGTTTTTTTCCAGTAATCTTGACATATTTTTCGGTTTCTTTTAACTTCCTATGTGTTACTTCCTTTTGAATTTTCAATGAAAAAATAAAAAAAAAATCTTAGAATTACAATTTTAAATATAGTTTCCCAACATGTTACGGCGTCTGAAAAATCTGACTTGACATTAAGCTAAATGGTATTTTAATTTCAAACCAGCAAACGATACGAATTTTCCCATTAAAAATAGAAAACATCAGAATATTATTTTTCTTCACTCAAAATTAAATATATAAAAATGTCTGATGAATGTGCTATAGATATTAAAATGATTACTCCGTTAAAAAAAGTAATTGGTTAAGATTTTATTATATAACGAGCTCTACATATTTTTCTTCACTTTTGGAAATAAAATTAAGATTTTTTTTTAATTGAAGATTTTGATAGTCATCGTTTTAAGATTTTAATTGTTATTAAAAAAAATCTTAAAATGCATGAAATATTTTGCTCCATAAAAGAGAAAAAGCAATTTAAAATGATAATAAGACTAGTTATTCTAATTTTTAGGATGTGCTTCTGCATATTATTTTATTGTGCACTATCAAAAGCAAGCAAATATTTTGAGTTCCTATATTTCATAAATATCTATACAAAATATGGCTGAAACTTTCGTAACAGTAAATGAGCTTCATTCAATCTACAAGCTGAGAGAAAAAAAATTGAATTTAATGAAAAATTATGAAAAGAAATTTCTTCAGAATGACTTCTAATAATGTAAGGATAATAAAAAATAACGGAAACTGTATTGGAAATTATTATAAATATATCTACATTATTTACATACATATCATTTACATTAAAATGGCTAATAATAATAATAATCTTATGCTACTCATTTAATTACACGTTATAACAATTACCATATCTTTAAGAATGAAGTCATAATTAAGAAGTAACAGAATTTTGGGGAAACAAGTAAGAAACTCATTGAAACATAGCAGAAAAATGTGGAATAAACCGAGAGAACAAGCGTAAAACTTAATAAGAACCTGTTTCTTCATTACGAAGTGAAATATAAAAAAAACGAATGACTGGTCTTAGGGAGATAAGGATCCTCTTGATCGTGGAATTAATATGATGAATACCAGACATTCATGCACAATAATGATGGTATTCTGAAAAGAGAGGTAAGGAAGTAAGATAAGAATCATAGCGAAAATGCAAAACAAAGATACTAATTGAATTGAAAAATACTTAGTATTTATTAGATGTTTCTTCGCATACATTCGTATTACATTATGCTGTACTTGGGTGCAACAATGAGTCAAAAGAATAACAAAATATACTTTATTTCGAAGAAAAGTATAAATTCGGAGAAAACTATCGTAATGTTGGTTGAGAGAATACCATAACAGAGAAATTCATACTAGATAAGTTGTATTTCAAGTTATTCCATGAACTCTTCAAAAGGTTACATAATCAATATGAAATCGATATTTTTTTTTAATAATTTGGAATTGTAAATTAAATAATAATAATAAAAAAAATGTCAATACTCAAAAGGATTTCAGTGTTTATTTGTTTATAAGTAATTACATTCCATACAATGAATATTGTAGTTAAGTTTTAAATAATTTAACTCACAGTGGCGTGACAGCCCATGAGGGTCAAAGTCTACTATGTCTAACTCAGTATACGCAACCTTGGGCACTGAGGGGCATGATCACATATTTCCGTCAGGTTGTTAGTCTGACGCGAAACTCCCATTGTTAAGTTCCCAAGCAAGTTTGGTACTCATTTATAATCCCACTGAAGGGTTGCAAGACTGAGTCAAACTTGCCCTGCCCGGGGTAAAGTTTTAAATAATGTACTAAGAATTTTTTTCAATAATAATTCATGTTCTACAGAGAGATAGGCCTGAGCATATACGAGTTATTTCAAGAAATTGATTATGATTGGAAAGGTATGGAAGATTGAGGGTCCTTGAGTAGTTAGAGATATTAAGCATGCTAAATTCTTTAATTGTAGCATGTTGTACATATTTGAGATGTTCAGCTCATTATTTAGAAATGATAAAGCGTAATGTCTTCATTTTTTTCCATTTAATAGGATACCATTCAAATACTAGTCTGAAATCCATATATGGTCTATTTAGTAATATTTCCTATCAATGGATTATGAACTGAAACTTGGATATTTAAATAATATGTAATAAAAATGATTGAAATCATGAAGGGACATATGTATTCAATCTCACGGTATATATCAGTTATGAATTTTATACAACTGCATTCCATAAGCATATAAGAAATAAATGCATGAAAATTAAATTTATAACATCTTATTAAATGCACTTCAAAACACATTAAATAAAACTGATTGAATAGTAATACTTAATTATATGATAAGAGATTTGCAATACATCATATCATAAAATCTAATCCTCTAAATATGTTATTCTTAGACCCTTACATTTTCATGAATTATACACAGTGATACTTGCATTGTGAATTCCAATGTTTACAACATATAATTAATCTTATGCATTGTTTTCAAGAGGAAAAAGCACTTTTAAATTGTCACAAAATTAAATGCACGAAATGAGTGACTTTAAAATATTATTGGTTTGAAGTTTATATATAGCTAGTTAACCATTATCTGCTATTTGGACAAAGAAAACTCTTCAAGGTGATTGTGTTTTATATTTCCCAAATACATTTGATAGTATATGATACCAAGAAGGTGCACCACTTGAACTATTCTCAGAAGATACAGAAATAATGTAGTGAAATATTTCCAAAATAACTATCTATGCATAAATTCTTCAGCAGGTAAGGCTTAAAATTGTACTTAAATCAAAAAAAGTTTGTAACCATCTTTAGTCCTAGTAACAATTATGTTACAAGCAGGTGAAACGTATTGACAACAAAAATCACCATACATCTAGTAATTTATTATGAGTGAGATAATCAGAATAAAATTGTATTGTTATAAGTTGTGTTTTCAAAGCAATTTGAAAGTTACTTTGGACTGTACAGAATATTAATGGCATTATGTTCGCTACGCATGATTGATTATAAAAATGGATCTTAATTAATGAATTTCGCAATATCCATTGCGAATGGATGGATAGTTGCTAAAGCGTTTAATAGATGAAAGGAAATTCAGTTATAATATCAAACAGTTAATTGATTATCTTACTTTTAATAGATTTCTCATTAAGGAATTCATTTGCTCTTTCAAAATAATTATACACTGCTCCAACTATCTAAAGTGCGCAATTTCATTGGAATCCAATCATCAGTTAAAGATATAATTGCAAACATTTCATTCTAGTAATAAGTTTCTTTACATGAGTGTTTAATTTGCAAAGAATTTACAGCTTGTTCAAATATAATCTCTTGATTAAAATTTTCCTTTTATAATTATGTTTCAATGCATTTATTTATTTTTTATTTTTAAATTTATTATAAAACTATAAGCATTTTTTTAAAACTACTAGTAAATTAATTACAAAAAATAAATCTTAAATCTTTTATTTCCTTTTTTATGAACCACGTGATAAATTGTTAACAAAAAGTGTGTTAACTAATATTAATCCCGATTTCACTACCTGGATTCTATCAGTTTCATTTAAAATGTATCTTGACCAAACAGATGAAATTGCAATAGTTTGCGATTTACGGGCATACCTTTCTACTAATTAATATTTCTAACCAGTTTTAAATTCACATTTTTTCTTTATTATAAATAATCTTTCCCATTTTTATAATAAAGTTACTATTTACATATATATATATATATATATATATCTTACAATTTCTTATATTCCACAAATAAATAGCATTTGATTCCAGTAAACGTGTTTAAAATCTTTTAATTTGAAAATTCTATGTTATCAAATATTTCAGACACCCATTTATCACTGAAGATTCAGATTATTAAATCCCTACAAATCAAACTATTTAAACAGCATTTTACAAAATTAGAAAATTAAGCAAATTTTACTATGAACGATTAGTCAAGTGAATTATAAAGTCAACTATACAGAGAAATTTTCATGTTAGAAGTTAAATAACTATGTTACTTAATTAAATTAACTCGTTTACATCATAATTTATTTCCCTTTTAGATATTTGTAATTACATTAATCATAACTAACTGCGATACAAATTGCGAAATTTGATAAGGAAGACCATTGTTTTAAAGAGCATATATCACTGTAGAAGAATATTTTAATTTCAATGGGGAGAATTGTTTCAGATCTGATAATATTATTGTGACAGAGGATAGGCGAGGTAAGGAGCTTTTTCCTATTAAACTTTTAAGCAAATTAGATTAACTTACAAATTGCTTCTATAACGTTATTTCAAAGAATTAATTAAGTAGCTTAATAATATGAAGGAATATTATTATAAGCTATAGATTTCTAAATGTTAATGCTCCTTAAACTTCTCTTTTATTCATTGTTATATTTACGCATATAGGTCACGGACACTGAAAAATAGATATTTACTAAAAATGAATAAAATATAGATAATATGCTAAAAGTAAAAGTATTGCACTCAAAATTTTATACCTTTATTCAGTTTCAGAAATAAAATACTGTAGCAAGTATTGGTGACTTAACTACTATTACTTTAAAATTTTTAGATCGAATTCTGCATATATATATATATATATATATATATATATATATATATATATATATATATATATATATATATAAAATAAAAGTGAAGAAGTACTAGAACCTACAGTACTAAAGCTGGAAGAAATTGGAATTTACCAGACACAACAAATGTAGATACAAAAAAGTCTTTGGACTAAACTGGAGACCTATTATGATAACTCCTATTATGAACTGGAGACCTATTATGACCTATTATATTAATATATATATATTCTAGCTCCAGGAACATCAAATATTTCTTTTTAAGTTAAAAAACATTTATACCTCAAAAAGTGGAAAATTCTTCTTCAAATATTATTGAATACGGAAGATACCTTTTAACACCTCGCCTTTATTATAATTTACATCATTAACCTCTTGATGCATGCAATTGTTTTTTTAAAAAAGACTGGTAAAAAATTATTTCTTTTTAACTAAAAAAAAGCTTGTTTTAAAACCTTGTTTTGGCAAAAAAAAAAAAAATTTAAAAAAAACAAACACAATTTTTATTTTAATTTTGGATTTTGACGCATGTTGCATATAAAAACTTAATATTGCAATCATGCATGTACGTCGACTTTTACTATCTCCTTTTTGAATTACTTTTTCGATAAAAAGGCATTTTTATCAGAAAAATATGTATACTCTTAATAATGTGTACTTTTTCAATGGGAATAATAAAATTAGTATTATTTATATTTTATTGTACTATTTTCTTTTGTGGGATATATTTGAAAACAAGGCGCACAAAGTAGTCCAACAATGCAATTATTACACATATAACGACTCTCTTTTCCTTTTTCCTTCCCTATTCTTTTAGCACAATACGGAGCACAATATTTTGTAGGCACTTCTTTTTTTTTAAATTTTTGATGCAATATATGTACAGAAAGATGTATAGAGATGTATAACTAGTAAGAAGAAAACATGTGATGAAACAATTGCTTTCTATGGGAGTTATAGTCGATCATGTGACACTGCATTGAGGTGAAACAAGAGTTGTAATGGTGATCACAAGTCCCTCACAAAAAGTTTAAGAATTAGAGTACCATTACTCACTGAAGATGCAGCCACACTAAAGAAAGTGAAGGAATTTATTTCATCAGATCTATAAATAAACATTTGAATGATCTTTACTAAGACTAATCTTGATTACCGTAATGTAAGAAAAATCATTCACAATGAACTGCACGTATCAAAGAAATCAGAAAGCTGAGTTGCACGATTTCTGCTTTCTTTTTCAGAAGCAAGAATGGTACGATCTATCAAGGGAGATGTTAAATCATTTGTAGCAAAGACGAAGATGGTATTTTTTTTGTTTAACTCTAATAAGTAAGTTTGAATAATTGAAACTTTATCAATCTCATCAAGATACCAAAGCTATGAGCAAGGAGTGGAAGCCCTATATCTCATTTTTACAGAAAAAACTTTGGTAAATGATTTTGTAGAAATGATCCAACAGATTGACTTTAGAGAATGTGTAAAAAAAATTTAAAAGACTACCTGAAAGAAGATTAGATCATTTCTAGTGTCAAGAATTATGCACTGTGGTGCAAAGTTTGTAAAGTTTTGATCGAGATACGGCGAAGTATGATCTTCAAAGACGTCCATTTTTTCATTCATATCTAGATGTAATTGAGAATTAAAATGATGATGAGGCTTTTAAGTTTGGGTACATCCGTCAAATTATCTCACTCTCTGTTCAAGCAAAGATTTTCTGTTCCAGTTCTACAAGAAGTCATTTTGAATCCTTTATGAACACTCATAGTTATCATTAAGGGAACGGTAAAACGTTTTTCGACGAAATATTATAAGTTCTATAATGTTGAACTTCGAAATATAACTGGAAAATGATCATACAGATATATATGTTTCATCAACACAACAGAAAACTATTAACCTTCTATCTTGGTAATTTTAGAAATAAATAAGTAATATGTTATAATATCCCATCGTACTTATACACTGAACACTTTAAATATAGATACATATTTAATTTGAAATATCATTCATATTGATGATAGGGAGATATCATCTCGGTATGAGTCAACAAACTCTATGAGTGTGAAAACACTCAAATAATTGCTTCATGAACCCTCTTATTTAACACAAAATTTCTCATAAAAGCTTTCGTGGCTCATGAAATTTTAACGTAGTTATATCAAAGATTCGATGGCATATTCCAGAAAATTTGAATACGATTAAATTTACGTAGACTTTTTTTAATAAATAAATATGTTTATAAGGTAGGAACCATACATTTTAAATAATCAGGGGAAAAATATAACATTGTTAATTGTCTTATTAAATGAAATGTTCTACAGTCGGATGCTGTAGATGCAAGAAAATGCTAGCGTAATCATCAAAAACATCACAATAATAATGTTATTTTCTCCAACTTAAAGAGCATTTTGTTGTAAAAAAAGATCCATCACTTTGTGAAACCATACTTTTGCGTATTACTTTACTTAGAGAGTGTAAAATGTTTCTAATTCCTTAAATCGATTATTAGAATATGCGTACCTTACATTTTGAAGAGTAATATTTGCAAGAGAAAAACACTCAAATGTGAAAAAAATGACATAACATGTAAACTTAATTTGAATTACTACCTTTCGGAACTTTTATGATTAAAAATCTAGTAAAATATACTTTTACGTCTTTTTGCTGCAGTAGTTCTTTTTCTATGGATACTTTTTCTTAGCTGCAAGCATCAAAAATCATTTGAAACTTTTTTATTTATTAATTTATATTTCTTACATAAAAGACTCCGTAGATAGTCGGTTCCGGCAAGTGAAAAGCAAACATTTCTAAAAATTGTACGTCAATTTTTTCTAAAATAGGAGAAATTATATGACTTCAGAGAGATTTTTTAAATCTGGGAATCTTTACTTTTACTCTTCTTTAGTAATGACTCATTTTTTATACTATTATTGGTGTTTGAAGCACTATAGAAGGAAACATATCACGCCATGCGTTTGGAATTTCAAGATAAGTTCAGAATATAAGTTTATCATCAACACTTCATTAAATACTCAATTTGCTTGAATAGAATTTTGCATTTCAACTAATGCAGTGCTTCTCAAACTTTCAATATTGGCGACCCAATTCTCAATCATAATTTTCCCCGCACCCCTCCCCAACCCTTCATACAATAACAATGTATTGAATGCAACAATAATGTACTTTGATGTTAAAGCTACAATATAATTTTAATCAAAAATTGTACGAGTTATCAAGATAAGTAGCACAAATAATATTTTGTGTATAATATTGTATATGAAAAGCCCATAGGAGTCACTAGTAATTATTAAACTTGTTCTTAACTTAGTATTGAGAGATTAGTTATCAAATACATTGTAAAGTACTAATACATTTATAAATATATATATCAGTGTAAATATGTATTTTATTTTTTATTATATCGGAATGTATTTTTTTTTTTTGCTTCCTTTCAGTAAATTTGTAACTTTTTAAATCTTCTATTTTCAACTTCACAATATGCTCGCGCCCCCCTTGTAGGTTTATCATGCCCCTTTAGGGGGGCACGCCCCACAGTTTGAGAAACGCTGAATTAATGGAATTAACATTAATTCAATAGTCATTAACAATCTTATCAACCAAACCATGAGTTTTTTTGTCCTTATTGTTATTTTTATCCAAATATAATTCGTTTTTTCTTAATATTCTTTATTATTTCTCTTTCTTGAGCCCAACCAATCCACGCAAGATTGCCATCGCCTTATATTTTACGTTTGCAAAATTTATTAACTACCTAGTGATACTGTCTTCTACATAGAAACAATAATTCAGGTTGTGAAGTAGAGAGTATTAGTAGAGCCAGTTATAAACTCTGTTACGTTCTTTGGAATTTTTTTTTTATATCCGAGGTAAAATTTTTATTTATTTATTAATTTCAAGCCCTTCACAAAGAAATAATAGATCCTTGAGTTCTAAAATTTGTCAGACCGTAATATCTAAGAGGTCTTCTCCCCTGTCATGGTGCATATTTCAAACAACGATGAATATCTTCTTGTCTTCTAAGTTCAAACACCACTTATAGTGTAAAACGTTTAATCAAGTAAAAAAGAATTATCTTGCATAGCTACCTGTCATATTCATGCATTCTTTCACTACTTTTTTTCTCAACAAATTCAAACTTCTGATTGATATTATTATGTATTTTACAGGATTAAGAATACACATCTTTGTACAAATGGTTTCAAACTTATCTCATTGCCAAAAGTGATTGTCTGTTGTTTTCTGAAGCATTATTTTTATTGTATTTCTTTTAACAGTTTCGAAAATTTTGATAAATCCTAAAGTGTCGACAGTTTATTTCAAAACACTAAATTAAATTATGCCTTGATTTGTGATTTTTTCGGACGCAGACATGACACAAAATTAAAAACAAATATATAATATACTTAATATCCCTTAAAGTTTTTACTTATGACAAAACAAGACTTGATTCCGAAGGAGGTTACATTGAAGACAACTTTCCGCTGGAAGCATATTTAGCTGTGATGTACGTCCGTAAGTAAACATGATGATGGGCAAATTGTTTTTAAGAAGAAATTTCAATAAGAATTTATTTTCCCAATGTATAAAGCATTTGCATAACAATCTTTGCTGAAAATTGTTATTTCCTGTATAAGCTATTCAAGACTGATCAAAATGCGAGTTTATTCATACATAATAAAAATTAGTACTGTTTCAAAATATGTACTAACACATAAACATAACAGAACAAAAAATTCTCAGGAAAAATATGTTGACTTGCTTGAGTGTTTCCAGCAAATTTGCTTGAGTATTTAAAATATTTTGAGATGCTTACTATAAAATGTAAAATGAAAATAATAAGAGAAATAGAAACTTAAGATAAATGAGCGTGACATGTGTCTATTTAAACGTTGATATTACTAAAACCTTTTGTAATGGGTGCTCAACTGATTTTCATTGGAACATCTAGGAATATCTGTCAAACAAATGGTTTGATTACTTTAAGAACCTCACCTTCTGAAGGAATTATGATACATACAATAGAGTTTGGCTTTTTTAAATTATCTGAATATAGATCGAAAAGAAAGTTGAGGTCATAATTGTGAGAGGAAGTTTTGTGGTTGTCATTATAAATATTGTCTTAAATTACTTGTTATTAGAATTGGCGAAATGGATTAAACCCTTAACAGCAGATTAAAAGTTACGCGATTCGTTCCTGAGTGCCCATCGTTTTCACACATGTGCTCGAATGCGGTGTATTACGGGGGGTGGGATGAAAAAGCATAAACAAGCCAATTATTTTCTTTGAAAAAATTAAACACTTCACAAACGTTGTCAAGGTAATTTTTTTGTCATTCCGAAGCTTTCAGAATAGTTTTGCTGATAATAGGAGACAAAGAAAAAAATCGTATTCCGGAAGCATGTAACATACTGGTTGAGAAAGACGGATATATACGTGGCGGCACTTAAGGATTTTACACTTGTAGATGTGTGTGTGACTGCTGCTTAGAATTATAATAGATTTGGAAATCACTTGACTTTTATTCAAAGATCTCATTTTCATTTAAAGTATCCGATTACTTGCGACAACTTTTAAAAAAAATAGGGATATGGGGAGACCTAAGGTTTTAGACTTATTTAGTACATTTTAAGAAAAAAAAGGCTAAGATTAAGAAGTAAAAAATAAATTATTTCTGCTTAAGTGGAAAAAAGGGCTAAATATTGCCAAAAAGTTGCATAAACGGGTCCTGCTCTGTAGAAATAGTAAATAAAGGAAGTCGCAATTTTTCAATGTTGATGTATTACTTTGCTATTCCTTTTTGAAATAACCTTCAGGATAAGAGTAATTTAAATTTTACAGATACTAGAGATCTTTATCTTGTTATTATATGAAACTGCATAAAAAAACAGTGATTATATTTACATAAAGAACTGTAATTTTTTTTCATAAAACAGTGATTGATAAATCTGAAGGTTAAAACACTTGTAATAATATGCAGAACACACACAAAACAATTTCAGCAAATTATTTTAAAAACTTTTTAAGCAATCAATGTCCCTGCTTAGGCTTTTCGAAAAAGAAAAAAAAACACATTTTGAGTAAAACGCAATTTAATGTTTGACATCTTAGGTGAAGTTATGACATCTGCTTTTACTACAACACTTGTAGTTTTGGTTCTAGTGAATAGAAAACAAAACCCTTGGTATATTTTTATAAATCTAATAAGATGGCATATGAAAAAAATCTTAAAAAAACATGTGATTTTTTTAAAAAAAATGATGATTTTAGGGTAGTCTGATACGTTAAGTGAATAATTGATATAACAATTTCAGTCTTAAATATTACTATCAAATATATTAATATTTTAAAAACATTTTTTAAAATTTCTGTTTAAAGTATTGATTATGAAATACATATTCATAAAATACAAACATTAACTCAATTTATTTCAAAAAAATTAAATGTTCTCAATGTTAATTCAGCGAAAACCAAACCAATAAATAACGAAGGAGAGGGAGATTTGGATATAGCCACGTAATTCAAATACAAGTAGTAAAACACTTAGAGTACTTTGAATCGATTTAGACTACAGCTAAATTTAATAAGATTGCTAAGAAGATTGATTATATCAGTAATATAAATTTTATTTAGAACTTGTTGAGTTAAAATTGATTTACGTTTATGATGTGGGAAGTTTCATAACAGTTCTCTAGAAATGATCTTTTTTTTATAATGAAATATATTAGTGTGAAACTTGTCATTACACACACACACGCATATATATATATATATATATATGTATATATATGTAAGGATACAAAAATTAGATTAAAAATTAAATTCCCTACCTAGCACTTCACTATTATTTTTTCTCTTCACCTCTTCAAGTATGAAACTAATCACCCATTTATTTCTTCCGATCATATGGCCTAGCCAATAAACATGTCTAATTCCAGATCGTTATATTTAATAGCACTATACGTCAGCATTAACTTTCAAGAGCACTCATGAACGCCGCGATTGATGTTTTAAGTGTTTAACCCACTTAAGATTTTCTGTGGCGTTTTTTTTTCTCTCTGCCTGTTACGTCAGAAGAGATGTACTCATTCTAAAATAAAGACCTTTTTTAAAACTAAGTC
>BMAV01023750.1:98180-112017 GCA_019973955.1 Trichonephila inaurata madagascariensis
TCTAAATGCATAAGCAAGCTTTAAAATCTTTCTTATGTAATGACATATTATTGTAATGATAAAGAAATGTGATATTTAAGTAATTTAATAGATACAGTGTTTAATAGAGAAAGATAGTATTTTTGGATGAAGAAAGTCTTTTTTGCGGTGAAGATGAGGAAAAATAGAATGTTGAAGCGTATAATATTAATTATTATTCATCTACTGAAATCTATCCAGATAATTACCAGAGGGAGCAATTAACACCCTTGATAAAATGACCACATCATATTTAATGGCTAGAAAACGGAATTATTTGCCTATGACAATATTTTCTGCGTTGTTGAACGTTGCGACAATAAAAGTCTAAATTATTTTGTTAAGTATTCAGAAACCACCTACTAAACATTGAACCAGAAGTTCATTTCTGAATTATTTTGGATTACGATTTACAGGAGAATGTAAAGAATGTAAAAAACAAGCAAGCAAAGCTTCTACTAATTTTTTTAAAAAAATAAGATGTTGTGAAAACATCACACTCACTCGCGAGGAAGACTAAATTATACAAGCAATGTACTGAATGTCCTAATAAAAAAAAAACAGAAAAACTAAATTTATGAGTGAAAAATGTTATAAACATTGTTTCTCCTACTTTTCTTCCTTTTTTACCTTTGTATGCAAGTTTTACGGTTAAAAAACAGATTGTAAACACCCTTGGTTATGAGATACCCAGCGCATAAAATTCCATCTATCTTTTTTCGCTTTAGGAATGGTGGGATAGTAATATTCTGAAATATTTTGTTAAATTTACGTTGATTACAAGTTTAAAAACCAATAAATTGCTCATGCACCAATAAATTATAGCATATTTTTTAAAAATATTAATAACGCATTTTTCTTATTAATTTATTCTGTTTTTTTACTCTTCGACTCACTTTTTGAAATCAAACAATATACTCATAGTGCCAATGCACATACATTATTTATTTAGTTTTAACTCTGAGGCAATATATTTCTGTCCAAAACAAACCCACAGCCTCGAAATTTTAAACACAATTCAAGGACCAATGTTGTCACATGATTTAACGTGCAGAAGTGTTTGCCTTTCTGCACAAATGGTTTATATACAAGAAAGATGGCTTGTAATCATAACATGTGAAAAACATTACCATACACAAGTTAAATTCTATATCTATTCGGATGCTATGATCACATCAATTGCTCATAATATACAATAATCTACATTCTGTGGATATGTTTTTAAGGGATAGTAGGTGTACTTATTCGTGTTTTTAAGTAAGGAATACGGATTCTACTTGTGGAAAAAACGTAAATAATTAGAGTCACGTTACTTAGGATTTTTTATTTAAAAGAAACTTTTTTGATAAGACACCCAAAGTAAAATTATTGCTTAAAACATTTCACCAAAACTTTTACTTCTAAGTTAAGAGAGTGCTTCTTAAACTTTCAGTATTTGCTACCCAATTTTCTATCATAATTTTCATCCCCCCTTCTGATACAATAATATTGTATTTAAAGCAATAATAATGCAATTTGATGCTAAAGCTACAATACGACTTTAATTATAAACCGCACAGATTATCAAGATAAATACTAAATTTTGAATGTAATTTTTGTTAATGACAATCCCATGGGTGTCAGCATTAATTATTAAACTTGTTCTTCGTTTGCTATAGATAAACTTATTATCAAATACAGTGTGCAGTCCTGATAAACTTATCAGCAAATTATATCAGTTTAAATGTGTATTTTATTATTTATTATGTCCGAATTTATTTGGTTTTGACTCATTTCAGTGGGGCTCTTGTAGGGTTATCACGCCCCCTAGAGGGCTCACCCCACACTTTGGAACGTTAAGTCAAATTTCTTAAAAATTTCACTACATGAAATGTGATTTTCATTTATAACTTGTAATGCGTTAGAAATCATTCATGTCAAACATTTACGTTACTTTTTGATAACCTAGTTTTTTTGTTATGATCAAATTTATTCAAAATACATCTTTCGAAAGGATTCTTCTCATTCTAGACGACGTTTGTCCTTATGTTTGGCAATAAGTCAACAGCTTGATACGTTAAAATCATTTCAAATACTTAAGATATTACTTTTTAATCTGTTATTCAGACGCATGAAATATACAATATTTTGCCACTATGTCAATTGTTATGCTATCAAGATAGGAATTTTAGCCACGCAGTATTGCATTGTAACCGCAAATGAAAACTGAAGTCCACCTTTTTTTTTAAATATTTATGTCTCTCTGTGAATATTTATCTTTTAAAGTATTGTTCAAATCAATTTGATGGTTGAGAGTGGATTGCTATAATTCCTCAAGTATATAAACATGTGCTTTACTTTTTTTTTCATTTTTTTGTAATGGACGGTTACGAAATTTTTATGAGTTACATAGTTTAAAGAAACATGCACCGAATCAACTCTCTCATTAAAAAATGATAATAAGTTATCTACATGCCTATTGTTGATCAAAAATATTACTAAAAATACTTAAAAGTTAAGTGTAAACAATAAATAACTTACAAAAAAAAATCAAAGATAAACAATTTAAATTTATATTTTTCTTAGAAATTACTTTGCTCTTGACACAATTAGTTCATAAAGCACGTAAAAAGCACATGTTTCGCTAAAATATTTTTGAAGTTACTTGCTATAAATTTAAATATTTTTGAGCAACATACGATAAATTCTTGAGTTGTTCTAAATTATATATTCAACATAGACATTTTTAAAAATGTATTTATTTATGGAGTTTTGAAATCATTTTAATGCATAAATTTTAATTTCGGTTTTAGTGATGATGCCAGGCTTATCTTCGTAAGCAAGGGATTCGTGTTTGATTTAGCAAATTGCTCTCGTAATCTTTTATTGTCAATCCAGTTGAGTGAATGATGCTTTCCTGAATAGCTTTGGAAGATTTAATGAGTCATTCTGGATCAGTTAAGTTGTTTCATTTATTTCTCACCACTTAGATAAATAGATCTATTTTATCTCTAAAACATTTTGGTTTACCATTCACTACTAATTCGTTCTAACCATTTAATGTGTACTTTTCATTTATCAGTTTTTTCTGTAATACGCATGTATAAATTAACATTCGAAAACATTTACGTACTTTTATGGTTTAATGAATTTCATTTGAAAAACCTACCGGTGATGTATATTCTATTTTGATTAGAAACATAAATGACGTTTTACGATTTTACACAACTATCATTCATTGAAATGTTGATTTTAATTTTGATAATTCGTTATTAAAATATAAATATTCAGTTCTATTTTCAGGATATATTTCTTTTCTCAAAGACTTCACACTAGGACGGCGTTTGTGTGCATCGCGTAGACAATGGACAAATGTTGATAAAATACTCGGTCTTTATAGGCAAATTCCTCAAAGTCAAAATAAATATTACCACTGCTTCATTGTAAAGCAATTAGATCTTTGATTTACAAAAATTATCTTGAATCTTTGTCTTACTGCTACAAATATTTCCACATTTCCATTGGGATTTTTCAGATCTGGTTTCCCCGTTACACGACTGGTTGGATTTTAAAAAGGACGAGGTTCTTCTGAACCACCATCTGTTTTTAGAATTTCTAGATTTTTTTTATTCATGGAGACTGTCTAACATTTCAAGATAATCTGAGATTTGCAACAACAACCAAATCTGATCTTACTGCTAAGAAGTATCTAAGAAGACAAATATCACTAGTTGCAGCACGTAAATGATACTTACCACTTGTCAACTGTATGCAGTATATTTGAAAATATTTACAAACGCAGGAACAAGATTATATTAACTTTTTCATGTAACATTAATAATTATTTTGCTTAGCGGAAATGTAGAATCATTATATAACGTATTGGTTATGAATAATATAGCATTAGACAATTAAGGAGGATGAAATGTATGTATAATTAACTCTTCTGATGGCAATATAAGCACATACTCAGATTTCTCTAATGCATGCATAAAAGTTACCCCACACTATACAGATATAATGTACCTACAGAGCTATTTTAATCTTGTATCAATAACTATTCTTCGGAATGATGATTTTGGACAAAGCGAATGATTATTTGTCGGTAAGAATTACATGAACCTTTTGTGCAAACATAAATGAAATAATAAATTACTTTAAAGGCTATTAAGTACTCGATGCATTTGGAAATAATGGACAATATTTGAAGCAATTGCGTTCCATTTAACTCATGATAAATTGAAATATATTCACCCCATGAACTACAAACATTATAGTAAAGTAATGCGGTCCTTAAATGCAAGAAAATTGCTATTATGGGATATTTAAAAATAATTAAAACTTTTAAAGTATTAAATTAATAAAAGATTTCAAAAGAAAGCTAACTTCTGTCTGTCATTATCTGATATAAGTTGTTAATATGAAATAAAATGTATTTTAAATTTAAATAAAAATATCATAAACAAGATGTTTGAAATACTCATCTTCATGTGTATAAGTTTGTGAAAAAGTAGTGTTTTTCAGTTTTAGCTTTAATTCATTTCTTTATTTTTTTGTCCATTTTTTACATTATTAAAGATCATGTAACTATAATTATGTCATCACCTATGTGAACACTTCTGAACGCAAGTAAAATTGCTTTTTGTGATATTTTCCTCATTGTAAGAGTTACGTTATAAAACTTCGTTGTCGATAACTCTCTTTGTACGCTGGATAATTTAATATTTAATGCAACTGGGTACAATTTATAATTTTTTTATTCTCGGTTTTTTAAAATATGCTTTTAATTGAATTTCATAAAGGTCCTTATTAAGTAAAAATTCCATATAAAATACTATAATTTATTGCAAAATGTTAGTCAAATTTAATTTTTTAAAAGTATTTTTTAACATTTATTTTTAATTTCTAAGGCTTTTTTAAATATATTTATTTTCTTTCAAATTTTTTTCAAAGTAAATTATAATATGCTACATAACATTTTGTATAGGTTTTATATGCTGCTGATCATTAGTTTTATATTAATTTTTTCGTTGTGAAACATACAAAAGTTCTCCGAAAAGCAATGAGTTTGAATTTGAAATTTTTTTAGAAAATTATTACATATCTTAGAGCTAATTCCATACACTGTTTTACAAAACTTACATTTCAGAGCATTTGTAAAAAAAATTCACTTCCCTATCTCAATTAACAAAAAACCCTTAGGGTTTTGAATGATAGTATATGATCAAAAATTCAGCATGGAGGAAAATCAGTTTGAAGTTTTCATTCCTTGAATATCATGGTATAATATTCATGAAATAGTCTAAAACATTTTTTGAAGTGTCAGTTAGCTTATTTAAAACTGCTTGTCATAAGAAATTGTAAAAATGTAGAACAATTAACCCTTTATTATCGACGGTACTTATAAATACCACTTACTTTAAAATTGTATGTAGAACAGTGTTTCTCAAACTTTCACTATTGGCGACCCAATTTTCAATCATAATTTTTATCGCGCCCCCCTTATACAATAATAATGCGCTTCGGCACTAAAGCTATCATACGATCTAAATTATAAACCGCACAAATTGACAAGATAAGTATTAAATTTTTTATTTGTCACTTTTAAGTAATATATATTTTAAGCAAATTATATATATATATATATATATATATATACTTTTAAGTAATATATATTTTAAGCAAATTACTTTTAAGTAATAGGATAATTATCACATGTTATTTTTCGTATGTAAAATTTTTAAATTGCAACAGATTGCAAAATGATATTTATTTCTTCCATCATTCATTTTCAAAATTTTAAATGTCAATAAAAAAATAGTCCAGTCGATGTTGCTCTCTATAATATCCGTCAGAATTAGCATTCTCATGAACGTCTGTGTGAGTCTGGGCAACCTATCCGACGTCTGTTCAAAACGTGTAATTGAAAATGTTGGTATTTTTTACCTTTGCCGACCTAACTCATTCCCCAAAAGCTGGTATCACTTTTTAGTGTGGCACCATAAAATATTAATTATTAATATTATTAACCACCAATTATCGCAAGTAAATTTGACTCCCAGTTTCGTCCTCAGAAGGAGGTACCTGAGCTTTGACGATGCGAAATTGAACTTAAGAATTTTTTTAAAGAATTTTGGCATCCAAGCAAAACGGGCACTTCAAGGGATTTTTTTCATACCTCATAATCATACCACATGGCCACTGTCGATTTTCTGCATCATGAAAATCCACCCACATGACCGGGGTCAAACCCGCAACCGTTGGGGCATATGGCTAGAGACAAAATAACTACGCCACCCAGTCGGCACTCGCTGAATTGTAAGAAGTGTAAAACCAAGATCACGGCAATCAATACAAAAATGTCAAACGATTATTTTAAAATGAATGCTCATATTACAAATAGATTTAAACGAACTGTGTAATTCTAATCCTCACAGAATTAACATTCATTATTAATGTTAAATAATGAAAAAGAATGTAAAATTCCGATGAAAAATAATTGTGCTATTTTTAATATTTAAAACGAGAAGACTTCGAAATGCCTTAACCCGGAAACAGACGCGTACTCCCACTCCATATTAATGGTAATAGTCGCGCGGGGTAAGGGAGTTACCTCAAAGTTTTTTTTTTACGATTATTTTTATTGTACACGATAAAAATCACAACTCTAATGAATAATTTTCCTAAGAGAAAGTATACTGACCTATTTTCATTCTTTTTTCATTTTTTCTTTGATTATTTGAGAAAAATTCCATTAGAACCGAACTAAAATGTTTCTAAGGTACACGACCTTAATAAAGGACACAAATCACAGACACTTTTCACTAAAATTACAGGAATGATATTTGCAATCAAAACTATCATATTTTGTTCAAATTTTTGGAATTTTGCTTGACTCTACACACCTCGCGACCGTCCCCGGGTCAAATATGGAATTAATGTAAAAATATGAATGCTAGTTCTAAAAATGAATTGTGTAAAACAGTTTTCATCATGTTTATATGTTTCAGAATACTCATAAAAATAGATCTTGGCCAAAAAATCCTTCAAAGTGCTTTCTGTAATTTTCCAAATGTCAGATAATTCTTTCGTATTGGAAAAAGCGCACTATTTACAACTTCCCTAAATGAAAACTAAAGACATTAAAAAAGGAACGAACTAACCATACCAGTAAGTTCGAAGGTCAAATAGATTAATTTTTTATCTTCCTAGAATGTTTCTTTGGGTCTGGGTTTTGTCTTTTCTCTGAAATAGTATTTTAGGTTTAAAAAGTGAAAACTTAATAAAAAAATCTCTCTTAATGAGATTACAGCAAATCAAACAACATGTTGTGCTTTTTATTTACCTAGGATCAGATAGCTAATGAATGTATCGAACTGAAAGATTTTATGTTTGATGAAGAAAAACCGCCAGATGATACATATAAATTATATCATTGTAAATGTGTATTTTTTTTTTATTATGTCAGAAACTATTTTGTTTACATCATTCCAGTAAATTATTTTTCATAAACTTTTAATTTTCGATATGCTCGCGCCCCTATTGTACAGCTATCACGCCCCCTCCAGGGAGGCACACCCCACTGTTTGAGAAACCCTGACGTAGAATAACCATTTTTACGATTACTCTGATGATAGCAGGAATATTCAATTAAATCCACTCTTCCAAGATATATGGTCACACGGGTACTATGATGAGTATTTCAGCGGAGAAGGCGAACAGTTTTATAGCAGAAGTAGTATTTTAAGCTGACATTGTGATCAGATTACGAAGATTGTCATTTTTGTTCCAAAAAAATAGTTAATATGAAAAGATAAATTTTTGTATGTTAATGGCGACCTTAGAAAATGATTTGAATATTTATTCTAATTGAACAGTGTATATTAATTAATTTTACCGTTGAACAACTTTATGGTACTTATAAGAACTCACAGCACAATTAGTGTTTGAACAAAAATGCCACACAATTAAATGAAATATCTATTCTTATTTCAGAAATTAACATCAATTTAATTTCTTTATGTGTAGCTGATATTTAACAGCAATATTGGAGATTTTCAAGGCGCTATTAATATTATTTCCTTTTCTTAGAATGTCTGAAAAAAAAAGATCAGTTTTCAAGAGTCATTGGATTTATTACAGAACCTACCATCTGAAATCAGAGATACACTAACAAATGATTTTTTAGATAAAGAAGTCCCAGCAAATATTCTGTTGGAATTTTCGATATATTCCTAAGATGACGATCAAGAGACTGAACTAGACTCAATGTGCAGTAGTTCATTATCAGAAAATACAGCATTTATTACCCCAGCAGGCAGTCCTTTAAAAATATTCAATTGAAACATCCCGCAAAATGTACTACATGTAATAAGTTTTTGTGTATTAATGAAAAGAAAAACTGTTTCTTTGAATTTTCTTTAAGGTATCCGACTAAGTTCGGAACCGTGATTTTAAAAAAGCGCAAAAATGGATAATTTTCATGATATTTAGTGTCACTTAGATTAAAATACATGTATAAAATTGTTTTAACGACATTTTGACAAAAGAAAATTATTTAAATACAGTATTTTGAGAAAAATTAACTTTGAATAATTTTTTTTCCAAATGTTCTCCTTTTGTGAAAAATGCTTCTATTATAATAATATTTTGCCCGTATATAGTTCCGACCTCTGTACAGAGGCTCAACTGGAATTTTTGAAATATATAACTTAGAAGTGGGTTTATCCATATTTTACGACAACAGAGGGGAGCAATTTTAAGAAAAAAACGCCAATAATTATTTAAATTGGTGGTAACTCTGAAAATAATGTGAATTTTCAAAAATTCTAGTTGAGCCTCTGTAGAGAGGTCTGAGCTATATAAAGATAAAATATTATTATAATAGAAGCATTTTTCACAAAAGGAGAACATTTGGAAAAAAGATTATTATAAGTTAATTTTTTGCCAAAATAATGTATTTAAAAAATTTTTTTTTGTCAAAATGTCCTTCAAACAATTTTATACATGTATTCTAATCTAAGTGGCACTAAGAATCATGAAAATTATTCATTTATGCGCTTTTTTAAAATCACGATTCCGAACGTAGTCGGATACCTTAAGTTTATATGTTAAACATGTTTTTATGCGTAAAAAAAGTAAATAAATTTTAAAAATTTAATAGTCTTTAAAAATAAATATTTTGTGCTATAAAATGTTAGTATTCTCTGGTTATATTTAGCATTTTTAAGAGTTAAAACTGTGTTAAAAAAGTCATTTGGTCTCTTTGTGTTATGAAATTTCAAGACATTTGTTGACTGACGGTACTTTTTTCTTCAAATAATTTTATTCTGGAGTAAATTTATAAGGATAATAATTATTATAATACATAATTATTATGTGCATACCCACACAAATATTATGTGTGTAAGACATAAGATTTAAGAAAGTTTAAATTTATTTCTTTTAAAAAAAATGTATTATAAATCTGAATTTCATTGTGTTTTTTTTTTTTTTTGTATATTAATCTTGTCTATCTTACTTTTATTTTCCAATCGTTAATTCACAATCAATCATATTTAAAATGTAATAATTCGGTCCATTTTTTATAATAAATTCAGAAAACGGTTGATAATAATCATTTTATTGATAAAAATATATATAATTCCATGTTTAAAAAAATTACATTATATACATTTACACTTCATCCAATGTTTAATATAATAAGATAATTACTTAAAAAATAATGGTAGAAATACACATTATACAATCTGTAACAAAGAATAATACTTCCTGATCAAATATGCTCATTGATTCAAATACGTATTGATGTAATAAAATAAAATCATTTGACAATACATCTGCAAAACTCTGTTGAGAGTGCCGGCCTTTACCAGGATTTAGGATTAAAATAAAAGAAATAAATATTAGGTTGAGTAATTCATATATATATATTTATAAAAATCAATTTAAATATGATCAACAATCTTTAAAATTTATAATAACTGAAAATGATTTTAGGTAAAACATTAACATAAATAAAATTATATTTAGACTAAAAGAAGTATTTTTTTCTTTATTGAAAGTGACACACAAAAATACATGTACCGCATTTTTTAGGAAAACAATGACTTGAAAAAAGTTTAAATTTTTTTTAAAGGAATTCATTTATACACTTTTTTTATTTTTATAATGATACTAATAATAAGTTTCAACATTCTGTGATTAAAAACTATTTCATCATTTTTAGCAATTATACTTTTAATAAACCTTTTCAATAAATATAGTTTTAAAAAATACATACATTAGAAGCTATTCGGATTAAAGATAGTAAAGAAATTCTTGAATTTATTCTTATTCCCCCGCTCCTTCCGATACTTTGTCTCAAATCCCTGCCATATTTTTGTCACAATCGTAATCAGTTAAAACTATTTTCATGTGAAGTGTCGGCTTATCATTACGCCCATACATGTGGTGTTGTTATTGAAGATTAAAAAAGAGATTTCAAAAATGCAAGTATTCGTCAGAATAAACTTTCATTATTTTTAACTTACAAAGAGCATAGTGTAACTTAGTTTTATCTAATTTTCCTATTTTTAGTTAATTAGTTATTTAATTTTTTACAATCCATTATACTCTTTAAGTTGTTCTTTAGACAGATGACTGGTTGCTTGTAAGGAAAGAAAAAAAAACATCAAATATGTGGAATATATATGGAAGAGAAACTGATGCAGTTTACGATAAGGTATGAGAGAATTAGATTTTTAACGAAGCATTCGGAAGTGTAATGTCTTAAAATTTTCTTGGAGAGATGGGATTGTTAAGCCTTAATCTATATTGTCTGTTTGAATACAAGAGATAATTATTTATTTTTTCGTGTGTGTTCTCTTTTCCTTTAATATTAACTTAAGGCTTAATTTATAATCACACATTATAAATTTTAAAAAAATCTATTAGTAAACATAAGAATCTCTAATGCGTATTTGAAATTATTTAATCATTACAGGCAAAGAACGAATAGGAAAAATTTTCATTACTTCATAACAAATTAAAAAAGAAAGATAAAATCGGTACTTTTGTATAGTCAAATCAAAAGAAGTCGCTAAATGTAGCGATGCTTACAAAATAGTGAAAAACGCTCCCGTTCATATTCCGATATAATAATGATACCTACGCCAGCATTTAGGTATATAGGCAACGTCTTTTGATTTAACTATATTAGTCATTGGTGTAATACATAAGTACTGAAAATTCTTATTCGCAACATACTTATAGAATCTTTTTAATCAAAAACACTTTTTGTAATTAGTTCTTTTTTTTCTTTCAAGAATAAAGATTAATAAATAAGATGAGTGTTTTTCAACGACTACTGTATTATCCAAATAAAGCTTTTTTTCATAAAAATAATTCCTCAAATAACCTTTGTTATATCCTGTTGAAACTATCAGAAATTTATATTTTACCAGTAATTATCTCTTTCTCTTGCACTTACCAAAGAATTTTAATGCTTTAAGGTTTATTAGTTCAGGTGTAACAATCCAGTTTAATGTACTTAACTTATAAATAGAAATAACTATGAACTCTCTCTTTCTTAAGTGTAGGTATAGAAATTGTAGTATTTATTTGCCTATTAATGCATGTAATTCCACTTTATGCTGGAGAGGGTAAATATTAAGTAAATTATACTACCAACGCTTTTGATTAAGTTAAGAATACCCTATTCTGTAAGCATGTCTTTAACATTTACCTTATTAGGTAGTACTTAGCATCAATAAATTTGAATTATGAGTCAGTTGAATGGCTTTAAAGTCATGTTTGAAAGGAAATGTTTAGAACTCATTTTTCAGCTTTTATGAAGCGTAATGATTAAGGACTGTGAATACCGTGATGGAGGCATAATAAGAAATATTATACTTAAATTAAATTTTCGTGAATTAAAGGGAAACTCTGCGAACAAATTTTGAAAATTTATTTTTCACTAAATATTGTATGATGTTATTTTAGCCTCAGTTGCATAACAAAATGTTTCCAGTTTTCAAAATCTTTTACTCAGATTGCATTTGATTGACTTAAGTACTTAATTCATTTTAATTAGAGTCAGTAATTTAATATAGATTGATGATTTGGTACGGAAATATAAGAAAAAAATGTCCGCAATTTTTTGTTCAAATAAATATGCATTTATTTCATTAAAATCTCGTTCAAAGGGGTAGGATTCGAAAGCAAAAATGCAAATGGAAAACAAGGTTTTCAGGGCCTTTTTACTATAACTGTAAAATGATATTAATTCAAACTAGATAAATAGGTAACCATATTCCCACTTTAAAATTCTGTCTGTTTAACAATAAGCTATTAATCGTAAAGATTTTTATGTAAATAAATTTGAATTAACAGTAGGAATCCTCCAAACAAAAATTTGTCTAAATATTAGGACCTCAATACCAAAAGAATAATCTGATTATCATGCAATTGGTGAAAATGCATTTACAGAAGCTGAATTATTTTAATATATTTATGCTTATTCTATTAAGATTAATTGAAGTTTATAAACTATGGAGTGTAATATAATGGGTTTGCAAGGAAACAGCGTTTGAGGGAGCAATTGAAATAGATTGTGCTTAAATCAAATTAATTTGATTTTTTTATTTATTTTTAGATGATTGGCGTAAAAATATGTATATCATAGAAACCAAAAGTCTCTGAAACATATTCCAATTTTCTTTTACTGGGATACAAATCTGTGCAGAGATATTCGTATATATAAATATAGTAAAACCAGTCTATATTACAAAACATGGCGCTCAACTACTTTACTCTATTATGAAGACATTTGATGTAAAAATATAAACAATTTGATTTGCGTTCTTACGGTTTAAAATAGCTGTATAATTTTCTTTTATTGTTGTTGTCTTTGTATCCTTCCCGAAAGGAAAAAAAGGAAAGTTGCCAGAGCCTGATACAGGTTAGACTTCTACACAATAGAGGCAACACAAACATTCTCCACGTCCACAATTTAGGCATGGGCTAGTTTGTGCCATTTTTTCACGATGAATATATTCGTTCTTTGAAAAGCCACTTAAGAAAGTGATGCAAAAAGCTTATATAATATACATCATAAATGTGATATTTATTAATTGTTCATAAAAACTTGTTAAAAATAAGGGTGTTTGTTTGTGGCGAAATTAAATGATCAGCGAATAAAATACTAGGCCTGATTTAGAAATTTTACCATATTCGGTATATATAATCTCATTAAAAAATTTTATCCTTTATTATCGCTTTCTGAAATATTTTGCAATATATGTTTTTTATCAGTAATTCTGTTAATTATAATACAGTTTTGGTTTAGCAAGTTCTTTATATAATTATTTGCATTCATTTTAGCAAATGTCTAATTTTGTTCAAATTTCAGTATACATTCTACATTTGAGAATCAATCTTAGAGCAATTTTCAAAATATGCATAAGTTTAAAGTCATCAGAAATTAAACTGGTAGCTAATTGATAAATGGTTGGTCTTCTTAAGCGATAATCAAGAGCGTTAATCTTGTTTAACTCAATAAATCATGCTTAAGAATGTAGCATTTGTTGGAACATAGTATTTAAAAATTGTTTTAAAAATCGGTGGCGTATAGAAAGAGTTGGGTATATATTAAATTTAAGTAAAGCAACCAGGAAAAATATGGCTACAAAATAGCATTGCTTATTTTTTTTTGTCAAAATTACCAAATTATGCATTAAAAAGTAAAGAAATACTATTAACCCGCGATCACTCGTGCGGGGTGTTCTGTACACCCCATCAACAAGAAAATCCTCCCAGATTTCTAAAAAGAATGTGCAGAACCACGATTTTTTCTGTAGCT
>BMAV01023750.1:112117-126560 GCA_019973955.1 Trichonephila inaurata madagascariensis
AAGTTTATCTGGAGAGCTGAGAACTCCCGCGAGAAGTTGAGCATTTGTATACAGTCTGCTCTGAAAGTTTGGAAAATGATTAAAATATTATTTTTCTATATAATTTCTACTATCATTATCTCATTAATTATAAAGTATATTTATTACTGGCATATACGTTTTACTGGTTTATGAAAAAATATAAAATTATGTGTTTTAAAATGAAAATTTTGTATGTTTAGTTTAAATTAATGTTAGTCTCATTTGTGTGCAATAAATTAAATAATTTTATTTGTATAATACAAAACACAACTTGTACTTTATAAATATGTATCATAATCACTTAATTTTTATTTTCATAATTAAATACACGTGTTAAAAGTTTGGGGTGTTCTCTACACTCCGCGAGTAACGAAGGTAGCAAAAACAGGCGCGAGTGACCGCGGGTTAATAATATAAAATCGTATACTTTAAACAATTCGGCTTAAAGTATTTCTCGACACACGCAAAATCTTTTGTACCACCATTCTCTCTCCCTCTCAACAGAATTTTACAGATTTCCAGATATATTTATAGATTTTCTCTTTCTTTCTCTATATATGATAATTTTTTTATGAACATTCAATAAAACCAATGTATAAAATGATATTTTGGTGTAATATCACGTCAGAAGCGTGAAATATTTATAGAAGCACATACATAAAACTGCAAAAACTCCAGCTGTGATTTGTATACTGGATTGTGTAAGTCTATCAGCATTGGAATATGGAAGAGCAACGATTCCTTTTGTTACGCTTTTAGTACCATTGTTAGGTAATGGTGTGATACCCAAGAGTTCACACAAAATGCCATAAATATCCACCATTTGTAGAGGAGGTGACAGATAATTCTTCTTCAGGCCTAAATAATGAAACAATGGTTATTATTTAAATTATTTCTGAATACATATTTCGATGATATTGAAAAAAAATTAATTTTCAAAATGAATAATTTTTTATAAAAAAAACTGATTGAGAGATTAAAGAGTAACATACGAGTATAAATGCACTTATTTTTATATATTTTTTTTAATATTATTAATATTGATGGACCCAATGGCTTCAAATAAGTATTGAAATGACTGAGTTAAAAACTGAAAATATGCTTCAGGTGGCATATGAGAGAGAAGAATTAGTAATTATTTTAAAAGGATTTCCGTCAAGAAAACTGTGCAGTTTACAATGAAGCTCGGGAACGCGGACTGTTTACAATATCATGATGAACAATTTGATCATCTCATATATGTATGAGATTTTATTAAGATATACTAAATGCATATATATCACAGCACAGAACCACACATCTTCCACCAATACATCTTTCCATACACCTAAGCCATTCAGGAATAGTATTAAAAGTTTGTTCTGTTGAATTAGAAGCAGAGACATGTTCCGCATGGATATCATTTTCAGTTTAATATGCCTCAATGCTTATAATGATAAATAGTTTCAATCTCACTATGAGATATAACACTTATAAAAGTGGATCAATGATTCTACTACTGAACTAAACAAGCTTGTAATATCAATAAAAAACAAAGTTTGTGCGTTTTCAGGAAAAATGGGTTATCAATATCGTATTAATTTTCAAACATTTTGTGTTTAGAAAAGTGGTTCTATATGTTGTTGACACTCTGCATTTTTTTTTCATTTACTCATAGTATTTTTTTTTGATCATTTATCACTTTATTCAAAACTACAGAAATCTATTCGTAATGAATATGTTGTAACATCATATTTCAGATATTTTAATTACCGTCAAAACTTTTATTTATTTCATAAGTTATATAACTTTAAGAGATCTCAAAGTAATTTATTTCCCATAAAGTAAAACTTGTTTTAAAAAATAGTGATTAAGAATATTGGTAATTCTAAAACATTTTACAGAAATAAGTGAGTATTTTTTTTTTCATTTGATACAGCACATAACATTTCTTATTATGTGTGGTCAATATCTATCCAAAATAGTTTTTGTATCATACCACCAGTTCTTTTATCTGGAAATTATAGATTTTGAAGAAAAATGGCCACAGTTTTGTGATTCCTTTCTGTAGGTGATCAATAGCGGAACTAAACATAGAAGTTTCTAGAAATACTACATACAGAACCCTTAATCTATTTTATCCAATTTAGAGTACATTTCAAATGTATATGAAGTCCCTTGACCAAAATGGAAAACTAATATATTTTCTTAATATGTTATGGACGTAGGGTTAAGCTTGCTTAAATATATATATATATATATACACTTTGTCACAAAAAAAATGCAGCAAGCAGAAATCGAGTTACTGACACGAAAATTGGCAGGAATGTAGTCTGGTAAGAGTTATGCAAATGATTAAAATTTTGATACCAATAAGACATGGGTTAGCGCGCTTATGCGCATATAATATACGCAACTGGAAGAATTTAAAAATGTGATTGCTCGTGCCAAACAAATCTGTCAACTTCGATGGACAGTATTTTGACTAGTTATGTCTTGGAGACGTAACTGGTGACACACAGTACGAACAATTGTCGGAGTTTTGAAATATAGATTATAGTAGTACTCTGGGAAGCAGGCTGGTCGAACAGACGTAATGGTCACCACTTCGATCAGAGAGATAGGGTTGTTACTCCTTGTGCCTCGGTGTTGGAAGGAATGGTTTACCATTGAGGAGGGTCAGGATGTCCCAGGAACACAAATGCATGTAATGATTGCGCAATTATTAGAATGACCATGTCCTCACCAACATCATCGCTAGAATTCGTTTGACGCCATTTACCACCTTCCAAACATCCGGTGGAATGAAGGTAAACAATTCGAAGACTATTGGCCTAAGTACGCATAACGTGCTTAAGACACTTACCACTGACCCCATCATAGGCAGTGTCGATTGGATTTTTGCCGACATCGAACAAGCTGGAGTGTGAACAACTGAAAGTGTATTCTTCAGTGATAAATATCGATTCAGTCTCAGTGCTGATAACCAGGCCACTTTTCCGATCCGTTATTTGTTATTAAAAGGCATACGGCGATTACTCAAGATGTGACCGTTTGGGAGTAGTTTGTTTGGACACACGATCACCTCTGGTCGTCTTTCAATGCACTTTCATAGCAAGCAGTTACTTGGACTTGAATTTAACGTCAGTTGTACTGCCTATACTTTCAAGTCACCTAGGTGCCATTTATCAGCAAGACAACGCACATCCACATACTGCATGACTTTCTCATTGATGCCTTTAATGATATGACGTACTTCCGGAGCCTGTCAGTTCAGCAGACCTATCACCAATAGAGCACGTTTTGGACTTTCTTGGAAACAACTGCATCCGTCCTGAAGTACTCGTGTATTAACTGCTCAACTGAAAAGCTTATGACATGATATTCTGCAGGAAGTCATAGGTGATTTCATTGATTCGATACTATTCAGTGTTCGACTTATTCCGAAGGTGAATTTACCAACCACTTTGCAGCATTTTTCTGCTATATCTGCTTAATAAAACAATCAGTTTTTTGTAATTTGTAATCTCTCTCTCTCTCTCTCTTTTACTTATCTCCTCATACACTACTTACAAGTTAAGTTTCGTGATAGTAGTAAAAAAGAGCATTGATTAAAAATAAAACTATAAATATTCATAAATTTGATGAACAGGGGTAACCAACATATATCCAGAATAAAAAATTAGTACTTCAACGCTTGCAAAGTACGACTTACTATATATTATGGGAATTTTAGCGTTATATAAGTAATCAATTTTCTGTAGCATAATATCGAAGATTTTTCGACTCATTTATATATAAAGTTCGAAACTTCTCAAAATTCCTTTTAACTTAGTAAAATATCTTTTCGGCTGATTGAAAAGAAAATGTTTCTTTCTAATCAGGAATGTCGTTATCAATATCCAAACTAATGTTGAAGAAAGTTATGCACATAGAAATGCATGTCATTAATATGGTATAAGTAATGGTTATTTTTATTTAAATATACATACTTGTTAAGAATTTCTTGAGAAGTGGCAGCAATAGCAAGATCATTATTAAGGATCATTACTTAGATTGTCTCAATAGAAATCTGAAAGTTTGGTCTTTCATTTTGAAGACTATGTAAGGATACTTTAATAGTTCAAAGCATTACTATTTTCTTAGTAATTTAAAGTGAAAACATTAAAGGGACTTCAATTATATAATCTCAAAATTAATGAAACTTTTGAAGCCTTATTGCAAAGCACGCTAATTTAAAAACATTTTTATGTTTATGAAAACTTGGATGGCTTAAGGACCAGAAATGGGGAAATTAAAAAATACTTTAATATCGATAGAGAAATATGGAACAAAATTAATGTATTTATTATTTAAAAACATTACTTGTGTAAATCAAGTAATAATGGTTTCTTTTAAAGATATAAATGCTTCTTATTCAAAATTTTAATTATTTTAATTATTACTGTCCAAGAGAAACAGTAACATAGTTCAAATATATCATTAAGATTTTAATTATTCCTGATGGCCAACTCTAATTCCCCCCAGTTTTTAGTATTGACAGATTTGGTATATTTCAATGGATAAGAAATAAAAATATTAACTTCATAATTGATAAATCACTATTTATTCCTCTCATAATTGTTTTCAATAATTCATTTAAGAATTAGGTAAATATACATTGGTTATTTCAATTGTTATTCACCCCACTCTAGGTAATTATTCACAAAACTCTTTCATTATAATGATAATTCTTTTAAACATTCTATACTTGTTTGATCTTTCAAAAGTGTGCCAGTTAACACCAATTCAGGATGTGTTTTAATTAAAATTATTTACTTCATTTAATTAAGATACTAGATATTATATATTGTTACATAAATGGAATTGTAAAAAAGCGCGCTAGACACAATCCCCTTATGAATTTATCTGTACTGTTTAAAAATATACGTATTGTTTTTGATGCATTAAATTTGGTTTATTTTCCTATTAGAACTTTGTTTACTCATTAGAAGTCGTATTTGATAATAACTGTTTCTGCTTTGAAAACGATTTAAAAGGAGAAAAGACATAACAATAAAAATTATCTTATAAACTTTATAAAGAACTAGAATGAGGGATCGGGTATCAAGATGTGTTACAAATATTTCTTAAAAACATTTCTGTAAAACATAATTTTGTAAAAAAAAAATCCATTTAAAGAAAAAAAAGTGATTCATATTTAATTATTCGCAACATGTCCTTTCAGGTTTAGAATGCTTATTATTTTGCTTTCTAAAAAAGAAATTTTAACTATTTATATATATATATATTTAATAAGATATTTTTATTTATCCGAGATGGCTCTCAATGTACGTTGCACACTTAAATATACACAAATAAAGTAAGATTATGAGTTACCAACACATGCTGAGACTGTAGGTCCTGCTGGCTATATATATATATACTAAATTGAATTTTTAAGTGATTTCTTCATAGGCCTTGTACTAAATCTCTCTGAATATGACAAAACCATTCGTTTTAATTCAATAAATATTAATGTTGCAACTTTCAGTTTTTTAAAAAGTAATTTGACTGTTGGTTTAATTATTTTTAACTTTAATAAAGAACAATTATTTCTTTTTTCATTTATTTTCCAGTTAACGGAATTTTATATTTGTCATTTTGTGCGTTTGGATCATATTTTTCGTCCATAATTTGTTACTAATTTAGTAAATTATTGTCACCACAATGAATGGAAGTCTATTACCGAAAACTGATTGAAAGCTGATTTTTTTTCCTTCGTCATACAGTAATGGAAGTAGATGTCTTTTTCCTCAAATTAGTATTCGTTAATTAATAATTCTGAATGTTTATAATTATAAATCCAATGAAGTACTACATTGATTATAACTGAAACTATTATATTTAAGATTATTAAATGAGTATCATAGTATATTCCGACGGGACTACTCACAATTATTCAAATATACTTTTAATTTATTATTTTGTTAAATAAACACTACATTAACATCAAATTTTGCTTGGATTAAACAATATCCCCAATGTTGTTTAACTAAGTAACATACAGGTAAAATCTCTCTTCATGTACATGAACTAAAACTTAGTTACATCGGTAAGGAGTATCTTGTATTACCTAATAAGAAAATCCGCATTTTAAAATCTATTTGAAGAGGAAGTAATGAAAGTATTTTAAAGTATAAAAAAACTTTTGTTGACGAAAAAACAGAGATGTACCTGGTCCTCTTGCAAAGAATATCCCTCTCATATCTGGAACTTCATATGGATCATACCCATGAGATCCAAGTGATATAGATGAGCCTGTTGGGATGCTCTTTCCAGGAATATCCAGCTAAGAAATCAGATGAAAATATACGATTCATAATTTATTGTATGAATTATTTAACGAACGCAAATCTGCATACACTCGAAGTAAATTAATAATATAATGTTATTAAACAACGCCACATTTAATTTGTCAAATACCTTTTTTAAAAGTATCAGAAAGTTATTTCTGAGAGTTTAATTTTTAATTTTAACAAGTTTTTACTTACTCCACGAATGTAATAATTTTTTGAAGCCACCAAAAGAATTGGAAGTGTCAATCTGTTGTGCTTCACATGATAATGTTCAGGTATTTCGTCTTTAAGATAAACGTGGAGGCCTGGAATATCTTTAAGAGCTTCATACACCTAAGAAGAAAGATATAGTAAAATTATTTATTGTGTTATAAGAAAACAATGTTGAAGAGGTGCATTAACAAACACTTTTGCAGGCTAATTTTTATTACATCATTTTTATGTGATTTTCCAAAAAACACACACTCATTTAAAAGAGGGAAAAAATGATATAGATGTTGATAAATATAATAATCAATATAAGTTTAATGCATTTCTGAAAACATTATGGTAATTTATAACCTATGAAGAAGTAATATAATTTCATGCGCAGGGTATCACATTCCCAAAGGTGCTTACATTCTTTTTTTACCTTAAAATTTGTATACAAAGGTGACAAAGGAAAAAAAGTAAGAAATACATAATGTTTCTAACACTTTTCCCACTTAAATTTAGTTTTTCTATTTTTTTTATTAGGATAGTCAGTACATTATTTATACACTCCCTTAGTCTTCGTCACGAGTGAGTGCGATGTTTTCTCTGGATCTCAATTTTTATTTTTAATTTCATAGAAACATTGCTTACTGGTTTCTACATTTTTTTACATTCTTCTGTTAATCGAAATTCAAAACGCTTCAGAAATCAGCGTACGGTTTGATGTTTAGTAACTGGTCTCTGTGTAAACAAAATAATATGTGCATTTAATATCGCGACATTCAACAAGAACAAAAAAAAATATTGTCATAGGCTAACGATTACATTTTCTAGCCATTGAATATGATGTGGTTATTTTACCAATGATGATAATTGATCCCTCAGTTATATTAAGAAAGATATTATCTCAGATTTCAACCCAACCCGATGTGGAGGGTACTGCAGATGAATTCATTGTATCACCACTATGTATTGTTGAAAGTAGAAGACAATTCTAATTATTCTTGGGTGTATATGAAGCGATTTTCGTATCTTTTTAAAACTAAACGTATAGCAGTACACTTCTCCATTTTTAAAATTCAAAAATTTGCGAATATCTACTAGAAATATATAGTTACGAGACCACGAATTTCTCTGGTAAAAGGACACAGTTACAGATCATATTCCCCTCCTAAGCTTTTGTCTTTCGTCGTTCTTCGATAAAATCAGTAAGTGATCTACGAAATGTAACAGTTGTTATCGCATTTAATATTGTAACACTTTTCGGTTTATCTTATGACATGCTCGGGTTGGTTTATCTTGGACAAGCCAGTATTTACATGACAAAAGGTTAAAACCCATTCAGAATTGGTGTGATGTCAAAGAAAAGAAAATACTTACCATGGACATAAAGGTCAATGTGGCTTAAAATGAATAAACGAATAGTATAGTCAATCGAGATTATTTTCTCTGGAGAGCTTCTGTACATCTATGGTAGTGATTCTCATTTTTTTTTTGCACACTTTTCACAATTTTAAAGTTTGGCAGCACATTAAAAATAGAATAAGTTTAAAAGAATTTTACTTATCTATAATATACTATGGAAAAGAGTGATAAAATATGTAGGTAATATTTATATAGTTATATACATAATTTTTTGTAATGTTAATAAAATAATATGTACGAAAAAAACAAAACAAAATGTAAGTAATTAATTACAAATAAATTATAAGAATACATTTAATGATAAATTTGAGTTTGATTAATTTTGATAATTTCCTTTATATTTGATCGTAAAAAGTGATAGTGTAACTCTTATTTTGTCACCTACATTTAAAAGTCAACACTACATTAAAAGTTACTATTATCATCTTTATATTTGTTAAAATGCTGAAAATCCGTTTTCACGTAAATAAGATGTAGAAAATTATATTAATGATTTTAAAGATTTTCTGTATTATGAGATATAATCGCAACTAATCTCAATCCAAAATTAATTAATTGACTCTTCCGAATGTTTTGAAGTTAAATATCGATTATTACAAAGCGAAATTATTTTTTCTTCCTTTCATTCAAAGTTAATTCATGCACAGATATATCCGACATCACTAGTGGATTACGAAACCAAACAAATTTGTTTATATCCAACTGTCCATGAAAAATGTTAAATATACCACAAATACATTTAGCTAATTTCTTTAAAAAGTCCAAATATGATTTGATTCCAGATTTGTTTTCCTTAGAATGTAAATAATAACTTTAAAAAAAATTGTGGCATATTTCAAGAATTTGGAGGCACTCAAAAGTACCACGTACAGCGGTGGAGAATCAATGATCTATTTCAACCATTCACATGCTATGTGTGGGGATAATATCAAATTATTAAGATCTCATGAAAGAAGTCTCATTTTTTTAATCATGATTTGAAGAGCCATCATTTAGTCATACTCTCACAATCTGATAATTGTAATAGGAAAGAATTATAAGTCTTACATTAATAAGAAAAGAGAAATAATAAAAATCAGGAATATATATATATATATATATATATATATATATATTTACTAATATTTATGATAAAAGAGAATAATTTAATTTCAATATTATAAAGTTCATCATTGGGAGAGTAATGTACATGTTTCTATATTCAGAAATATTGTTATTAGTTATATACAACACAATCAATTTCTAGTTTCAAAAAATTCAGAAATAATAAATGACTATAAACATTTTACTAAATATTGCTTAAATCAGAAATACCCAATTAATTTTATTAACAGTTGTTTGAATAAAGCAATTCTAAATAGTAAGGATTAAAATTTATTAGAATAATAATAGTTTATTACTATATACTTATCATTTTTCCTATTTATTGTTACCTCCTTATTCTAATATTAGATAAAAAATTAATTATGATTATTTTATTCATATACAACTAGTGTCACTAAAGTTATGGTAGCTTGTAAACTCACTTTTTAATTTTTTTTTAATATTTATTTTTTTTTAATACTTTTGTTAAGTGCTACATTTGAGCCATTCACATGCTTTGAATCTGGGTTTGGGTCTAGAATCTGGTAAAAACTTATTCATTGCACTCAGATTTAGCGCGGGCTCTGCATTTTTAAGTGCAATTTTTAAGTAAGTTATCTCTATATTGTAATGGATTTAAATATTCCTATCCATTATTTTCAACAGATTTTTGATTAGTGTTATTAACATAAATGGGGGAAGCTGGCTAGCCACAAAACATGTTCAACCCCGCTTTTTTATATAATTTATTTTATAAATAAGCTGTCCTAAGTAAGCAATGTTTATAATACTGAAGCATCCATTTTTTAAATTTCGATTGCTCATGTGTCCTTCATTGTGTGGGGGTTGCTTACTGTCTATGTGTTTTTCGATTGTGATATTGCTGAATGTTCATCTCTCATTTGTAGAGAAATAAACTATATATATATATATATATATATATATATATATATATATGTGTGTGTGTGTGTGTGTGTGTTATACATCATAATCATTATTAATGGTACACTTAATGCCTTTTTTTTCAGGAAAAAAAATCTATGTTATATGCATTATTTATTGAATCTACCGCACTTATTTAATGGCAAACTTTCCTGCAACTCCTCAGTAGCGAGGTTTGTCCGTTATCGAACATGTATTAGATTAGTAGTAGTTCTCTTCCCTTCTCAACACAGTGCTTCGCATTGCTTCTAATTTATTTTATTTTTCTTCTTTTTCTTACTCTTCGATTAGAAGTGGATCTGTTTTTCGCAGAATAAATTAATTAAATATACAATGCTCTGGATTTTTATTATTCTTTTCGTTACAGCTATCTGTTCTTCATAATTAAGCCTGGATATTTTCATTTGAAATAAATATTTTTATTATTTAATGAAAATAATTGGATTTTGCATTTAAAACTCTTCAAATTTAATCCATTATATTAGATAATTTTTAAATATATGCATAATGCACTAATGTTTGAGTATAAGGTATGTGAATATTTTTAAAGAATATTAGTGTTTTATAAAAAAAAAATTCAGTATTTTTTATATATTGTACATATTTTGTAAAAAATATGCAAGATAAGACACAAAAATGAAAAAGTTCACTTTATATATACACAAATATAAGTTAGAAAATATTTATATGCATAAAAATTATTAATAATAATTTCAATTTTTCAAATAACGAGTTAGCGCATTATCTTGTTACATTTTTTGCGTTATGACATTTTTATGACTTTTATCAGTAATATCTTTTTCATTAGGCTAAATTGCTGGATTAAAATTTCAATTGCTCTTATATAACAAATCCATGCAAATTAATGTATTTTACTGCGCAAGAACCTGAAAGACCCTCGAATTAATAAAACACAATATCAGTTATTTTTCTTTAAATTTTAAGAAGCAGCCATCTCTTAAAATACATAATTATATATTCGTAATAAATTTTAAAATCTTCTAAAAATTTAACTTTTTTAATTAAACTTTTCAAAAATTGTTTTTTTAAAAAATAATACACTAAAACATTTGCAAGCAATCAGATGTAAATAAAAGTATATTTCAGGTATAGCTTACTTTAAATAATTAAAAAAAATGTAGAAAGGTAAACGAAATTGTATAAAATATTGGAAGAGATAAGAATTTTTAAATTAGAAAAATTCGTGCCGAAAACTTTCATCTTATTATACGAGTTATGATTATATATGTATAACATATAATAGTTAAATAATTTATATTCAGACAAAAATCATGCACGATGTTAAATTTTATTTGAACAGTTAAAATCTGTGTTTGTTTAGGGATGAAAAGGCAAAAATTAGAGAGATATCTTTCATAGCTCAGTAAGAAGTGTCACTATTTTTCAGAAGTGCTTAAAGCCTTACAAATGACTTTCAAGAAAAATTTTGAGAGCTAAGTAGTACTTTTCTATTTTCTTCAGAATATTTTTACTATAGAGTTTCAAAGTTTGTCTCCAAAAATTAATTCTTTTGTAATTGCATGAAAAAATGCTATGTCAAGTATGTGTAATGCTAGGAGGATAAAATAAGAAAGAGAAGAAAATTAAAAATAAATTTCGCAAAAGGGTTTTTTTTTTTATTGGTAGCTTAATGTACTGAAAATAAATATGTACGATGTATTTTTAAAAGAAAAACTGTAAACATGTTTTTTTGGTTTAACTTAAAAGGTTTTTTTTCTTACCATTTCAAATAAAACACGTGAGAAGGCATAATGTTTTCATAAACTTACAGTGTATGATCTTTTCTAAAATAAAGAAGAATTTTTAATACTTCGAAAGGGAAAACCTCCTATGATATATATATTAAATATTTCCTATATTAAATATCTGCGTTTTAAAAAATTATGTGATTTAATTGTCGATCAGTTAAAAATATTACTATAAGTCCATTCCACCAGAATTTTACATTGAAATAAGATACAAAAAAATACTTTTTTCGATGTAGCATTTATTATTTTTTTACGAAGATGTTCATTGCGCTTAAATTATTTGTATGTATGTAGTAAGAAATTTGATACTCTTTTTAATACATTTCTTACATTGAGAAATATCAGTCTTCTATGCAGAACTTACTAAAATAAAGTTAAAAGAACTATGAAATTTGAAATATAATAGTTTTTGAACGGAAATTATCAAAATAGAGAAAAAAGCTTCACATGGCATTTAATTTTAAATCTAATTCTAATACATTAAACAATATATATTTTCAATTCATTATCGAGTTTTTTAATATTTTCGATGTTGTTTTGAAGTTAAAAAAAAAGGGGATACGTCAAAATTGTTTGATTTTTTTATCAGTATTAAACAGAATATCGCAAAGCTTTTTTTTCCCAGGGAAACGTTAATCAAAATTTAGTTTTAAATTAATAAGATTTAAACTAATGCTATAAATTCAGTAATTTTGACAAAGATATATTGATTTATAAATTAAATTTTCTTTACTGTGAATGTTCTAAATGAAACAAAATTACACTAACGAAAAATACTTAAGGAACAAATGCTGCATTTTTTAACATGGAAATATGAAATTGTTGAAAAGGGTTTTTTTGCTGCAAGTGCAGTAGAAAGAGATCTCGGTAGAAACCTGATATATATCCAAATATAAGACATCAAAAGAGATGTCTCGGCATGTAAGTACATGCGCTGTACAAATACAACTTAAAAGGAAGTAGGCTCCTAAGCATAAGAGAAATTGAACGTTTAAAAAGACTGAATGACTATTTTGGCTACATTACAAGTGATAGAAAAATAAGAACATATGAAAAAGAGAGCTGTTTGACAAGTATAGTATAAAAATTCGGAATTGACAAACGTGCAGTTTCATGAGCTTGACAGGTCCTTTTGCAGGTAAAAAAAAGATCAGAAACAGGAATCAGTTAACATTCTCCAGCAGCTGTAGATATACCATGTTATACTGTGGCCAGAGGTCTGCATAATATTCGCCTATTCACCCATCATCCAGAGGGCTTAATATCATTAAGGTATCCGACTACATTCGGAACCGTGATTTTGCAAAAGCGTATAAGTGGATAATATTTATGATATTTAGTGTCACTTAGATTAGAAAATGTATATAAAATTGATTTAAGAAGAGTATTACAATAAAAAAATATTTAAGTACAATATTTTGACAAAAAATGTAGATAGAATGATCCATTTTCAAAATTTCTCCTTTTGTGAAAAATGAATCTATTATACTAATATTTTGCCTGTATATAGCTCAGACCTCTGTACAGAGGCTCAACTAGAATTTTTCAAATATGACTTAGAAGTGGGTTTATCCATGTTTTACGACAACAGAAGGGATAATTTTTAAGCAAAAAACGCCGATAATTATTTCAATTGGTGGTAACTCTGAAAATAATGTGAATTTTTCAAACATCATAGTTGAGCCTCTATACAGAGGTCTGAGCTATATACAGGCAAAATATTATTGTAATAGAAGCATTTTTTACAAAAGGAGAACATTTTGAAAGATGGTTATTCTAAGTTAATTTTTTGCTGAAATATTGTACTTAAATAACATTTTTTTGTCAAAATGTCCTTAAAACAATTTTATACATGTATTATTCTAATCTAAGTGACACTAAGAACATTATCCACATTTACGCGCTTTTTTAAAATCACTTTTTCGAACGTTGTCGGATACCTTAACGACACCCAACAAATATGAACGCCGATTACCCACACATGCAAACGCAAAAGAAGAACACTTTCAGGCGCATCGTCAATGAAATCACGTTCCGCTTTTTTTTTTTTTTTTTTAATAAGCGTCATTGTTGGCTGAGCAACATTTCTCTGTACGAGTAAATATGAAGAGAGGAAGAGATGCGATTGTATCCAATAACATCAATGAACGTGACGATTAGGTAGTCTGGAATGTTTGAGCAGAGGCATTATACCGATCAGTGTAACGGAGCACTATATTTTCGCCAGCAACTTACTTACCGGAGATCGTTGCTTCGATGAAATTATCTTTACATAGTGCGACTTTTCCAAGGTGCCTTAGGTATAAACTGTAATTTTGTCTAAGACAGTGAACATTCATAAAGTCCCTCTGCTGTTAAGGTGTTTCTGGTGTGAAAGTGAAGATATTTGGAGAATGAATAGACTAGCATGTTCCTCTGATTTAAATCGTCGACAATCTTTGGAGAGACATCTATTAGTAAGGTTGCATCCTCCGGAAAACACCCAAAAGCGGAAACAGATGCTTTTCAAAGTGGGACTACTCTTACTTGAAGAACTGCTGAAAGTTCAATATTCAGTATGAATAGAGGACGTGACTATAACGGTTATGGTCATATCTATGAGATAAGGCTATTTTGATGCTTGCTCTTTTTCGTGGACAGGCAACGTTTTTTGCTAACACAATCCTGCAAATAAAAGTTTTTTTTTTTTTTTTT
>BMAV01023751.1:0-20427 GCA_019973955.1 Trichonephila inaurata madagascariensis
GTTAAATAATGCTTTTTAGGACCCGGGAGAGTAAAAAAAATAATATAAAAACCACCAAAAAAAATAATATTTTTATATTGAAATTTAAATTTTTAATAAAGGATTTATATAAAAAAAAAAAATATATTTTTATATATTTTTAAATTTTTTTTTTTAAAAAACTTATGCATTCTCAAGAAATTAAATAAAAATTACTTTCGAAATGCGTAACGCATCATCATTGCTAGAAGAATATTGGATCAAAACTTTCCATTAACTTTTAAAAGAAGGACATTCGAAAGAAAATGATATCGATTTTTGATCATCAACCGTACGTTCTCTTAACTTTACTGTATAATATTATTATTTAAAATAGTTTTTATGAATTATAGGGAAGAAAAACGTTTCTATAAAATTTTTTGATTTAATTTTTTTATGACCGCCATATTGATTATTTTTCACGCACACTACTGGTTAGGAAATGCGGCTCTAATACATATTAAATTTGACTTCTCGTAGTACTATTCTGTACTTTGTACAACCAAAAATGTAAATATAATGTTTCGCAACTGCAAACGTCAAAAAAAAAAATTAGTGCTTACCTTAAAAAAAATATTCTCCCAATTATTGCGTTGTTATAGAAATGAAACAATTGATTTCTGGAGGGGGTAAGGAATGAGTGCTCATTAACGTGGCTTTTAAACAAGATGAAGCTACTGGGATTCCCCGTTTTGAACCAGATCGACATCTGAGCTGGCACCCTCCCAACCCAAATTTTCTGTAATTAAGTTTTTTCCCCTAATTCATCAAAATTGAAAGTTTTACTCACGAGTACGAAAGCGTTTAAACCTAATGCAAGTTTAAATAAAATAAAAACAGAATAAATTAATATGACTAGACGATATATTAAGACACTTTTTTAAAACTGAACTTATTTATAAATTACTTTTCTAGAGAGTTTTCCTTAAACACTACGTAGTCAATGAATTCCAAAAACTCCGTGAAAGAGTAATTGTTACCAATAGTATGTTCTTTTCCCTTTCCCTAGTAGTTTGTATACAAACGTCTCACGGGGGGAGAACATACTTCCACAAAAGAGTTTTTTTTAGTTTTAAGGTCGCAATCTTCTTAGCTTTTTATTTTTTTTTAAATTTATTTTAAATTTTGGGAATTCCCCCTCAAATCATGAAAACCCATCAAAAAGCTCAACAGTATCCTACATATAGGGAATCAAGACCTCAACAGAATCATGTGCTGGGAGATTATTTTCCCCTTCCCCAAATGGCTGCGAAACTTCACAAACGTTTTTCTTTACTTAAAACAGAAGTTTCCAACCATCGTATTTGAAATTAAACATTTTTTTTCAGATATCCCTTTTCCTACTTTCACATAAAACTAATACTCATTTTGTTCTTTTAAAATATTTTTGCATATAATAATTACATTACTGCTGGTTTATATAGTATTATGTGGTGAGTGCATGAATTTCAATATATAAAAAAGCATTTCTTTACGAAAAGAACTAATAATGTTTTTAATAATTAAGAACACTTATATGTCAAAATCAAGATACTGATGCTTGGTTTCGTAACATAATGAACATGAGTGAATTGAGCCGGTTTCGGAATTCATTACATTCTGCAAAGTTTTAATGGTGCCAAGAGTAAGAAATAATAATCTTTTAGTTCTCTATTCCTGTTTATTTTAGAAAATATGTTTAAACATGATTTTTAAATTTAAAAAAATATTTTGCATACAAAAATGAAATTATCAAAATTTTTTTTAGTTAAATCAAAATCAGTTCAAAATTTTAAATTTTTTTGAATCGTTTCTTTGGGAATTGTATTTTGGGATTTCCAGAATTTCATAATAAATTTTTTGGTAAAATTAAAAACAACTTATTAAGATAAAAAAATGAGGAAAAAAGTTCAATTATATTTGAAAAGAAATTAAAAAAATATATGAAAAAGTTATGAGTTTCCCTTTAAAATAAAATTTTAAATTTTTTTAAAAATAAGTTTTAAAATTAAATAAAAATTTTAAATAATTTTTTTTTTTTAAAATAATATTTTCGGTACATTTCCCGAATGAATAATTTAATTCATAAGCAAATATAATTCTATCAAAATTTAAAGATTTTCCCCCGTTTTATAATTGTTAAAAGTAAAGCCAAATTAACCAGCATGAACTTAGAGCGGTAGGAGAACGATGAGCATTGGCATTTTATTCATTCCCAAAAACGATTTGACAACTAAACTTAAAATTTTTGGGTTTTTTTCTACTAAACAGTCATACAAACATCCTGGATAACGCATGCGAGATGCGAAAAAATACCTGATTGATTTTTTTCTTAAAAATATTCATCTATACGTCTTTTTCTTTCAACGGGAATTAAATGCATTTTCAAAAAGCAGTTTCATGCAAAACGAAAAAGAAAAGTACTAGTAAAATCAAAACGGGAATTAGAGCAATGAACAAGTAATGATGATAATTATACAATTGATTTAAATAAAAAAAATGGATGAATTGATTGCATTAACAAAATGACCTAAGATATATCGAACCAAAATATACCGCTAATTATTTTCAGTTCAGTTCCGGTTTCCGTTTCGAACAAAATAATGGTTTTAGAGTATTTTTCCTATTTTAAGTAATACTTCACGTTGATGTTATAAACTCATTAACCTGTATAAGAGTAAAAATTAATAAAATTGCAAACAGAAAAAAAAATTATTTATTCAATTTTTTTCTGAATTGTAAAGATTTTTATTAAATTGAAAACACTTTTAATATCCCTAAATGCATATTGAATTTAAACACTTTTATGTCTTATTTTAAACTAACCCATTAGATATTTTCGAAATAAATTTGATAAATCTTTTTGGGTGCATTTTAAGCAAAATGCCCCCACGGTGCCCAAAAAATTTTAAAAAAATATATATATATATATATTAAATAAAAAAACTTATCTTGTGTAATACCGGCTCGCCAGAATTTTGCACTTTTGAAGGATGAGTAAAAAGAAAGTAGACATTGACCTAACATTTTATTTTTCTTAAACTCTTGTTATCGAGACTTATTTTGACCCTTTATAATAACTATATTAAATTCGAAAATTTATTCAACATAATAATTTTGTTTTGAGGTTAGTAAAAGAAATTGCAGATTGACAAAAATATTTTTGCCCATGTACTTCAAAACCTGATAAAACGACCCCGATTAGAATCATGTTCGTCCATTTTAGAAAAAAGGAGGTTAATTTTTTTTAAAATTTTAAAAATTATTTTTGTTTTTAAATGGGAAATATTTATTTTGGCATCCCGCCGAGATGCGAGTTTATTCATTGTTGAATAGAATAAGAATCAGGGGGGTATAAAAAATATTAGCCGTATCAATGATAGGGCCCCCAAGGTACGGGAACTTAGTCCCAATAAAGTGCCTTTTTTAAAAAAGGGCCCGAAGGAATTTCTTAGGGCCCACTCACAACTAGCTACACCAGTGATAAGAATTCAGTGCAAATAGAAATATAGGATATTAATTATTTAATATTGTATTTGATATGTTAGTTTTTGATTTTAGAAACTATCATTCATGTCTGAAAATATTTCAAGTAAATTAAAAGAAAACCGTTGAGGCTCAAGAGAATTTGTTTCTAAGACGTTAAATAGTTAGAAGATGCTTCCAAAAGGGGAAAGGGTTAAATCTTACGATTTGAAAAAATGTTAGAAACTCTAACACAAAAAATTTCGAGGCTCCCCCAGGTTTTGGGGCTGAACAGAAAAACCTTTTCCCCGATGAAGAATTGAAACCGAATTCACAAAATCGAATCTCTCAAAAGGTAGTTCGCGGAAGTTTCCCCAACAAAAAATTAACAGCTAAAACGGGAAAAAAACTTTTTTATCTAATGTTAACTCCAAATTAAAAAACAAAACCTTTTAACGGATAGAAGACAATCTAAAATTAAAGATACAGTTCGCATAAAACCGAAGTGTAAAATGTGTCCCAAAAAACTTAATTTTTTTTTTTATATATATATATATATATATATATATATATATAAATAAAAATTTCAATATCCCTTTGGGCTACAGGACTCTTTTAAAAGATATCCGTGCACTTCCACTTTTAATGTCGATAATTTTTTATCACGAAAATCCGGCTTATAATGCGCACCGGTAAATTTTTTTGATTTTTAATATTTTGGGAAGCTAAAACGCGCACCCAATTTGATCTTTTTTGTGTTTGTTTTAAATCTTTTTTGGGATTTCGGAAATTTTTAATTACCTAGATAATTTTTTAATTTTACATTTTTCAGGGGTTGGGGGTTTAAAAGGATTTTTTCATTGGGGGTTTTTTCCCAAAAAAAACCCACCCGGGTTTCATCTTTTTTTGGTTTGGAAAATCAGGTTTGCAGTTTTTTTCGGAGGGTTCCTTTTTCTTTTTTTTTTTTCCCCTAATTTTCCGTTTTTGGCAACGTTAAGTTATATGTAGATTTTGATTTTTAAACACAGAAAAATTTCTATTTAATTGAAAATTTTTGCCCAAAGGAAAATTCCAAAAAGGGAAGGAAAAAAATCACCAGGTTTTCCCTTTTTTTTTTAGGTTCCCCCAATTGTTTTCTTAAGAAGTTAGCTTCATTTTTTTTCGTCCATTTTTCTTTTGGGTAAGTAGGTGTAAATTAAAAAGAGTTGGTTTTTTGATCTTTTTTTCTGGCTCATTCAATTTTTCCATCCTTAGGGATTAAAATTGTTTTTTGAATTCATTTAATTTCCGAATAAAAAATTGCAAATTTTTAATTGTAGTATTCTTAAACTTGAGTTAACGGGAGCAAAATTCCATGGCAATATTAGCTTTAAATAAAAAGTGTTTATTTCTAAATGTGGATATTTTTTTTTGTCGTTTCAAAAGATTTCCAATAAGTAAATGCAAAAAGTTATTAATTTGCTTGGACCCCATACAATGAATAATCCCGAATTAGCGAATAAAACTTTCGGTCCGGATGAATTCGTTAAATCGGGATCCGACTGTACAGCTTTTACCCACTTTTGATCAATCCATTAGGCCCCGCCAATAGCTTTCATGCAGCTTTAGAGTGTGACCTTAATAAACCCTCTCTCCCTCTCTCTCTCGCTTACTCAATTAACCCCTTCAGGACCAGCGGAAGAGAAAGAAGCGCTTCCCCAGGCCCTTACTTCGGAGAGGATACGCACGCAAGGGACCGGTCGAATTTCCCTGCTAAGCATATATATATATTATATATATATATATATAATTTACTATATAAAAATTTCCTTTAAATTATAAAAGTTTTAAATACAATCAAATACGCTAAAACGTACAATTTATAATCATTGATAATATTTGAACATGGAGTACAAAAATTTTCGCTATATTTAAAAAACAATTGCGCATTTTAAATAAAATGTTTGCATTTTAAAAAAAATTACATATACTTTCAAAAATTGACAAAAGTCCCATCTATTTAAATACGAATATTAGAAAACTAAAGCAACTTATTCAAAATATAAACTGAAATCCATAGAGTAATAGATCACGAACCTCTAAATGATCGATTCTCGCGAAACATAAACATGTGCAGTTGTTTATATTCATAAATATCTCGGATCTAATTAAAAAAAAACCACGGAGCTGAAAGCATATCTTGAAGTTCAAAGTTTTATGAAACATTATTCGAAAAAAAAAAAAAAAAACGGTTTTAACCACCACACACACATCTAGTGCTTGTAAAAATTAATATAAAAAGCGCTCTAACTCTGATCACACCAGTGTGATTATGGGCCTACGAAGGAAAACCTCAATCACATATGATACCGTGGGCCAGCGGAGGGAGAAACGCGTGATCACATATTTGTGACCATGAACTATTAAGAGGGTCCCCAAAGAATGTTCGATACGAAGCCCACTCAGGACTAGCTACGCCGGTGTTGTGCCTCTCTGTATTACTCTGACGGCGAGAAATGAAAACGTATATCTACCCTAAAAATAATGATTTAATATGTTTTGATTATTAAATGTGTGAGAAGGTGAATGAAAGATATATAATAAGTAAATATTTGTTTTATAACATGTTGAATGAGATTTAACTTTTTTGTTACATTTTATGGTATACTTCAAATAAGATTACTTTTTTCAAATAATATTTATTTTTGAATAATGTTTGGATTAATTTTCCGTACTCCAGAAAATCAACACATGATAAATGTCTTGTCAAAAAGAAAATTTTAAATGTTTTCTAACATTATATTTTGACGGATTTATTTTTACTTTTTGACATTCGTTCTGTGTGCAAAAAGTTTTCAACGTATTCCATTATTGGGTCTCAACTTTAATTGTAACAATAATCTGTGCATTTTTCGTTTTCAATACAAACGTTCCTTGTTTTACAAAACTGCCTGTAAAATAAAGCATGTATCGGCTTATACAAATTTATTGGAATTACAAGAAAAAAAGTGCGGTAAAAAATTTCACAGGTAAAATGAAACAAACAAAAGATTTACCAGGGTCAAACTTCTAGTGGAGTTGATAAATTTTCTGGATGCGAAAGACACGCATGTTACTGATTATGTGGCATGTAATAGATACTTTGAGTATCAATTGGGCTTTGGTAATCTCGACAAAATTAAATCTTACGAAAATATTTAGCATCCGACGACAGCTTGAGATTCAAAATCAAATCAAGCGTCCAAATTTTATTAGCAAGCCGCCATTAGATGGTACACATTTGTTTGCCGTGTCATACTAAAGATCTAAGTTTCTAAAATGCAGCAGAAAAGGGGAAAAAGAAAAAGCTTTCTGGAGTTTCACAAAATGACCGACAATTTTAAAAAAATCATTATTTTTAAAAGGTGATATATAAAAATGTGGTTTGCTGTACTAGTATTCATCTTTGGTAGATTTATTCTGAAGAAATTCCGAATTCGTTACAAGTTTTAGTCAATAGATGTCACTTCTGCTTGAAATTCTATGAAAAGGTTTTATATGTTCGTTTCATCTTGTATGTATGAAGTGAGTGATACAAGGAATGGACCATATCAAAAACACTCTCAGAATGTTGGCGTGTTTGATGAAACGGACAGGAAACATTTTTCCTAGTTTTTCTTTGTCAAGAATCTTTTGGTGACGAACTTTTAAATTTTGTAATTATACACTGGTGTGCAAAACTTAAGCAACAATGTAGAATTTAGCAGATAGCCATGAAATTACGCAGAAAAGGAGTGCTGGAGATCAATAGAGGGAACACGTAAGAGTCGAGTAAAACGTCATGCGTATACAAATATCAGGAACAAAACGTCAGAAGCGATGTGAGCGTACATTAAGGCTGCGTGATGTCGGCGCGCGCACTCAACTGTTAAGGTGAAATGAAGGACGGAGACGCAATTCATATATTCTCTGCCAGTGCCAGTGAGTCAGTTCGTGAAATATGGCTAGAAGAAAATCATCTGGATGACTTCACACGTGGAAGAATGATCGGAAAGCTGAAGGGCCACGTACTGTCACCAGTGTAGCTGCACAGTTCGGAATCCAACAAAAGTGTTTCAGCGCTGGCAGAGCGTTCCAAACCACAGATACAGCTGTTGTTAGAAAGGTTGGTGTAGCCCGCCGAGGACGGTAAATGCAGGGGATGACCGATATATCATCCTGCAGGCGAAAAAGTTCGACAGCAGTCAGCGCCATTGCTCAGGAAACTCTGTACAGCAACAGGTCGACAAGTGTAGCGGTTTACTGTGGCCAGACGCCTTCACAAAGGGCCTGTTCACCCGCCGTCCTGAACGCCTCCGTTGAAAGATGGCCACCGAAGTCACCGTTTACAGTGGGACAGAGAGCACAAAACTGGACAACTGATCGGTGAGTCGTTACTCTTTACGGATGAGAGTCGGTTCGAGCGCGAAGCGATTCTCAACGCGTTTGCAAATTTGGAGAGAGAGATCGGGACCCGGTTTTATCCCGGTAACATCAGGAAAGAACATCGTTACGGTGGTCCTGGGTTCTTGCCTGGGTTGGCATTATGCTGAACGGCGGAACTGGGCTTCCCGGCACCGACAGAGGTCTGTAACCGGGGATCGCTATTGTGAGGAGGTACTTCTTCCCCATCTGCATCTTTTTCCGAGGTGCCGTGGCCCAGACTTCATCTTTATGGATGACAATGCACTGCCACATCGCACTCTTGCTGTTGAGGAGCTGCTTAACGGAAAGTGAAGATATCACTCCAGATAGTTGGCCAGCGTGCTCACAGATTTAAATTCTATCGAACATGGTAGGAGAAATATTTGCACCAGCTGGTTCTGGTATGCGGAGACGGTGCAAAGCAACCATTGTAGTAAGGGAGGCATATACCATATTAAGGAACTTCTGCTTGTTCTTCCTATTGGATGAACAATCATGAGTCCACACGATACTATACGTTCAATAAAGCTTGTTTTGTTTTGATTCCATACCGTATGCACGTTGTATTTCTTTTCAGCGCCGATACTTTCGTCATCGCTTGCATTGCAAATACTCTCCCTCATTTCAGAATTTCATGTCTTTCAGATGATTTTCGTGAAGTTATGGCAATAAACCCACCTGTTGCTTAAGTTTTGCACACCAGGTAGTTGCCTGTAAATACAGCACGTATCGGCTTTTACCAGAATTTATTGGAATTAGATAAAAAGAAAATTGCGCCAAAAACTTCACAGAATCAAAATGAGAGAAACAAAAACTGTAAACATTTTTTCATAGATTTTTCTTTGTCAAAACGTCATCTGGTGACAAACTTTTAACTTATTTCAAACTTACAAAAGTATAAATTCTCTTCTTAACCAGCACGGGATGCTGGAAACCTAACATTTTTTGTCTTCTGTTCTTTCTAATATTCTTCACATATCTTTGAAGGGTCATTTTGGAGGCATTTGTTAGTAAATATATCACAAAAAATTGATATAAACTTAATTTTATTCGAAATATTTTACTTATCAAAAGTATTAAACTATTTTACATTAGGTCGAGAAAAATTTTTTATTCCTTCTTTTTATACAACGTTCTTCGAAGTAAGCGATTAACAAAGATTCGGCGATCGAAAAATAGTTTCGCCTGTAATAATGAGCATATTTTTCACTTAATTTTTATTTTGATGACACATACACGTCATCTTCAGGTATATAGAAAAACCGCAAGAAAATCTGTTGACATCAAATTAAATTGTGAGTTTGAAATTCTTTTTGAATACTATCTTCAGAAAGGCTGATCATAAAATCGGTAAATTTCATTGTGTAAAAGATTTTTTTTTCTGCGATAGATCACAAAAGCAACGTTGAAATAGCATGCAGAATTACTATGTATCTCTCAAACAGGAAATAAAGAATTCATTTTTTTCTCTAAATAATGCACCCTCAATAACTGTAAGTACTCTCTTTGTAAGAAATCTGATTTATTTTTGTAACCCTTATATATAAAAAAGAGATTAGTAAATAAATAAATGAAATTTACTATGCGTACATGGCGTTATTTTCTTTGTAGTTCATTTTTTTATGTAAGAGCTTGATTTCATCTGAAATCTTTTCACATTAAATTATTGAGTTCGAAATTCTTTTTGGATACAATCTTCAGAAAAACTGATCATAAAGTCTGAAAGGGTGAATTGTGTACAAGCTAATTTTTTTAAAGAAAAGAACATTAAATTAGCATGCAGAATAGTTAAATCTCTTTCAAGCAGAAATAAAAAAAAGTTCCATGTCCTTTTTCAAATTATGCACCGGGAATAAAATTAAGTACCTTCAATAAAAATATATTTAAAATCTTTTTTAAAACCACTAGAAAAACCGAGAGTTTTGCTAATAAATAAATTCCTCAGAGACATTTGATGATTTTTTCCCTGGTAATATCTTTCATAAAAGGGATAATGATTCCTTCAAAGATCATGTCCCGGTGACTTTTCAGATGTAGATTGATAAGTTGTTCGAAAGGATTCGCGTGTCAAAAAGTTACGGGGAAAAGAGGTCCTCCAATGATTAGTTAAGTGTTTGGGACTCTAATTGTGAAGAACGTATCGATAGCGATGTCTTTTTAAATGTTTGCACCAAGGACTGGCGATAAGGGCGTGGGTAACGTGACTAATATTTTTATTTCCATTTGTGCTGAAGTTTGGTATTCTGTGAGACAGATATAGAACATTCCCTGGGAACTGATATCACTTTTTGGTGAGGAACCAGAATGTTAGAACTTCAAACACCGATATGTTAGTTTAACGCACACTTTCCTCTCCAGAATAAGGCATCTAAGCAATAGCGATGCGAATTGGTACTAGGAATTTAATTTTGTCAAAAGCAACCAAGCCAAACAGGCTCTCTAGGGATACTTAACAAGCTGGATAATCGTACGACATGGACGCTAATAGATTTTCTACATTATGAAAATCCACCTATTGAAACCGGTGTCACACCCACAAACTTTGGCGTACAAGGTCATGGACCAACCAACTACGCCAAACAGCAGGCACGTGACTGATTTAAATTACCTTATTAACCTAGATAGAGCCAATCTGGTACTAGAAGAGCAACGCTTATAAAAGGCCGCTATAGCCTAGTGACTAAGGTCACGCCTTTTCGGACTCGTTATGTAGAGTTGTTGATGCACGTTGAATTTTTCAAAGTACAAAACCCTTCAATAGGCGTAGTGGGAAAGTTCGAAGAGTGAGGGCCAGCACAGTTATTTACCCTTTCTTATCACTTGGCCGTGCTTCATAATTATTAAGCCTACAGCCAATAACTTAGCTTGACGTTAATAACCACTCTTTCTCTCAAGAATAAAATATTTTCAGAGTTCTCTTAACACGAAACAAAAATTGTTTAAGTCGAAGAGATTTCCCTTCTGGAGGAACAAGATATTGAAACTGAGCCGAAACTCAATGAAATGTTTGAGAATGTTTCTCCATTATTGGATTCTCCTGCTGTATCTCGGAAGAATTCGATGCAGCAGATGGTGATATTTTGTGTAACGAAGCAGTTATGGCAAACAAAAATATTTTGGAATTTGTTCAGAGTTCAAAACGAAACAGAAATGAGTAATGCAGCTTTGGTTCCCACGTCTTCAATAATAAGAAATATAATGAGAAGTATGCGAAATTATTTAGATGCACATTGTAATGGTGAAATGAATAACACAAAACGAACGACATCTAACCATTTGTTGTCAATTTGATGCTAAAAAGACAATTCAAAGAAAAATACCAAATTATTTTCAAAAACTCAATAAATGTTTTCGAAACATTTGAAAATTTTAAATTAAATTCCATTAAGTATCTGCGGATGTTTTTGTTTCATTAACTTTTTTAAAATGCATGCATATATATATATATATATATATATATATATATATGCATTCTAGTACTTTTCTAGTATATTCTAGTACTTCTTCACTTTTATTTTATTTTACTATATATATATATTAATGTACTCTAATAAACTTAATTTTGTTGAATATGTATTTCCAATATCGTTTAACACGAAATTCTTTTGACATTAAAAAAGAATATTACACTCCCTTCAGTTTCGTGTTAGACGATTTTTTCACTGTATATATATTCAAATTGGAAAATTAGAAGTTTTCATTTCCATCGTGTGATCATCAGCACACATACAAATCAGGTTTTCACGTTTCTTCACGTCTCAGGGATATGTATCTGCAATAGATCCTCCATCCCCTATCTGATAAGTATTTTGGCGCTGATAAGGGGAAAACCTGAGTGGGAAAAACAAAATTCACTGAGTTTGGTAGGGTAATGCAGGCGAATGACGTCACAGTCTGGGGTAGTAGTCTTCTGATTTCAGAGGGAAAAAAAGAGTCCTGACAATTTTGACAGTCAACTCGGGAACTGTAGTGTAAACACTGTCATTAGTTCATAGCAATAAGTGAGAAAGCACTCTAATGGCTGCCTTGAAGTTGGGGAAATTGAAATAAGAGATTGCTTGCCTGGTGGGTGCAGCGATGAGAAAAATTTTAAAAGTAAAGAATTACAAAAATTAAAGATAAAAATATGAAGTAAAAAATTTGGAATAAATAGTTTGCAATTTCAACACCGGTGATTGCGAAGCAATACTATTAGGCCCCGTTTACATGGGCGAAAATACCGGCAAAATGCCGGATCGCATCCGCTTTGCACCCGTTTACACGACGACCCGGCAAAATATCGGGTCGAAGTGCAGGTCTAATTTACGCTCTTTCGACCAGGAAGTTTGGTGGATAAATGAGGAGTCCCATGATGCATTGCGCCAGAGATTCAAGATGGCTGCTGTTGTCGAGTTCGCGCGTTGGTCAACTTGCACTAATAATTGATGGAACTGTCCGAGATTCGGAAGTTTAAAAGTACCCATTTCAGATTAAAATAACATTCTACTCAGGTACAGGGAAGAATGTAAATAAAATTCGAAAAGTTACCTAAGTTTATCATTAATAAATTAATCACAACTTGTAATTGTAACTAATTGTAAGCAAGATTCTTTTACCAGGGCAATCCTAAATTTCATGAAACTTCTCAGTTCCCCAAATTACACACGAGCAAAGTATTAAATTACTTCAAAGTTTCTCTAAGAACAGTTAAATCAGTACTCGTACCATTCCACAAATTTTGGAACATGCATTAAACTGCCGACTAATTTCGCCAAGCAAAAAGACATAACAAATTTTAAAAAAACAAAGAATTACATCACTATTATGTTTACCTTGTTCAAACATGATCAGGGACAGTTTCTACTATTGGCTGTATATCGCAGCATTTGGCGGTTTTTTATTTGAAGGTATTGGTCGATATTATACAATACAAGCACTCCAAATTTGTCCCTTAAGCATATGTTACACAAAAATATCAGTGATTTTGGATGATGGAACACTTATTTTTGAAAAAAGTTCTTTAAAATTACCTTTTTTTACTGAATTCTTCATGAAAATAGATTATTGTAAACAACAATGTCAAGTTATTCATTTAAGGGTAAATAAAGAGTTGAAAAAGGTTATATTAAAATTCTGAATATTTCTATTGCCCTTAGAAAGTAAACATCCTACAGAGAAAATGTCTATATGTAAAGTCGTATTTGGTTTCATGATCCTAATTACAGTTAAATATCATAGAACTGATCTAAATACACTTCTTGGGTCAATATTTGTAACTAACTCAATGCGACATATTTATTTAGGTCTTAAATTTATTAGCAGGATAATATCAATATACATGAGCATTTAGACTTTAATACTTATGTAAAAAAAATCCAGAGTATTCTTATGTTTAATACATTTCAGGTGGGGTTGCACAGATTTCTTCAACACACAATGTTGATATTTCAATAACAAGTGTAAAGTCTTTTTATGAAATTTATAAAAATTATTGCATTTTACATTTTAACTGTGCAAATACCAATAATTAGATATTTGTTATCATAGTAAAAAAAAGGTACATCTGTGTGAGAAAAATTTATATCAGTAAAATTCTGGAAAACAGATGTGTTAATAAATCCTCACATAATAAATAGATTCCACACAAATATTTCATAATTATTATTATTTTTTTTTTTTGTAAAAGAATTATGGTTTTAAAAGTGACTTTTATTTTGATCATGTACAAGAGAACACGAATTTAATATTCAATATATGCACACAATTTTATATTCTATAATACACACATTTTAATGCCTTAATTTTTACCACATTCAGAATGCAATTCTCGATAAATTATATCTTTTTACTGAAATAATACGGCGAATACAGACTTTCAAAATGTTGCATGATTTTTTTATATATAATTTTACAAATAGTAATTTTCATTTCTAATGTTTGAAAGTGGTATAAATTATATATATACTTGTTTTAATATGACATGTATGATTACATATCAGATTTTTGTGTTCTTATTTTAGATAGTTAAAAACAGAAATATCTCTTTTAACTACTCTCTGAAGATGTGTAAACCAAATAAAATTTAAGCTAACTAAATATATTTTATCTTTTTACATGTATGTTCTCTATATAATTTAATTTAAAATAAACAAAAATTTCCATTCCTGTCGACATCTACCCAAAGTACGATTGGATTGTTCGGCCACTTATCCCGCCAAGATTTTTCTTGCCAAATCGTAGGGTTTCTACTCCAAAACACAACACACAAAATCGCGCCAAACTGGCGATTTTTCAAAATTTATCGGACCAGTGGCCGATTCGATCCGTTTAGAAGTTTCTTATGTGAACACAAAAATAGTAGACACGGAGTTCGGCTTTTGGTGGTGACGGTTTCTAAGTAGTTGGTATTAAAAACAATTGTCATTCTTATCCCTGTTTACAAAACACTCGAATTTTTACCGGGATATTAAAAAAAGATTTTTTTCCCCCGACAATCGACATCTTTTACTATAATCGAGCAACCACGTATAGTCAAATACGAAATTCTAGCGGGTATAATGTAAATGTGCAAGATCATAAATAATAGTAAACAAAGAAATGTTTGGCGGTAAAAATACGAAAACATATCACATGTCCTCTTCATGATAATCGCGCTAAAAATTCTAGTTGTTTCCATGGCTACATTTTATAATCACGTGAATCTATCAACCAATCACCCGATTCTCATGTAAACGGGTTGAAAATATATCCCGGCTTTCATCCGCATTTCGAAATTGCCGGTTTCTATGTAAATGGGGCTTAAAGGATTCAATGTTTATTCCTAATTCATTGAAACTGAAAGTTTTACTGACGAGGAATTAACTATTCGAAACCTAACGTAAGTTTTTCTTTTTTTAAATGAATTCATATGTATAGATATGACACATTTAAAACCACTTTTTTAAAAAGATATAATTTAAATTAAATTTCTGATTATTTAATAAATCCGTATAAGAAATTAAATATAATTGATTACAAAAGCTCCGTAAAGGAGTCATGTCACCAATATATGTCATGGTCCAACGCGGAGTAGTTTGTTAATAAATGTCTCACGTGTGATGAAAATTTTCCGCAGTACTGGCATTATTCTCTGTTAATAACAGAAGGCTGCGAATCTTCATCATATGTTTATCTCTTGCTGGTAAGGGAAGGTTTTACCAACCATCCTCTATGAAATTAAACATAGTTTTTTTTCGTATGCCTTTTCCTTATTTCAAATAAAAATTATAGCTGTTATGTTCGTTTAATGTATTTTTCCATGCAACAACCATATAAGTGCTGGTTCACATAATTTTAAGTGGTGAGTAAAAATGAATTACAATATATAAAAAGCATTTCTTACGAAAAAACTGATAATGTGTGTAATAATTAAGAACAATTATATGTCAAAATCAAGGGTGTGGTATAGCAATTAGGAGACAGGGGTGCCTGCTCAGGTGTCGTCCACGTCACTTGACCATGGTTCAAAACAACGTGGTTCGTCTCACAAGCCCTCGTGTAGCTGAACAGTGAGACGTTAATCTTCACTCACTCACTCATGTCAAAATCATGGGACTGTTGCTTGGTTTTGTACATAATAAACATGAGTGAATTGAGCCGGTTTTGGAACTCATTACATTCTGCAAAGTTTTAATGTTACCAAGAGTAAGAAATATATAATAATCTTTCAATTCTCTATTTGTGTTTATTTTAGAAAATATGTTTAAACATGTATCATTACTTATAAATATAATTACATACAATAAAGAAATTATGAAAAGATTTTAAATTTAAAAAAATCAATTTCAAAATTTTATATCAATGCAATTAGTATCTTACAAGGAGAGGACACGACTAAGGAAATTCATTTCGGGTCGAGACTTAGTGTATTAGTAATACTCTTTAGGGTGTTCAACCCTTAATGTAATTCCGTCGAATGGCCAGTCAATTCGGAGAAAACAGCGTTCGAAATTCATGCTTAGCTTTTATACAATTAAAATTCAGTTCTTTTCACTGGCTCAGTGGCTCGACTGGCAAATCGTCTTCCTTCAATGCGGGTGGATCCGAGTTCGAATCACGCGGAAAACTTTTTTTCTTTCAATTCCTTTAATTACTTTTTAAAATTAAATAAATTATTTATGAAACGTTTATTAAATATTAAATGATATTTATGTAATTATTTTGCATTTTATAAAGTAAAAAACAAATAAATTTATTATTCAAAATTAATTATTAATTAAAATTATTATAAATTAAAATTATTTAAAATTAATTATTAATTAAAATAACTTAAAATTATTAAAACTTAAAATTGCTTAAAATTAATTATTAATTGAAATTACTTAAAATTATTATTAATTTAACTATTAAATTAATTATTAAATTCATTATTAATTTAATTTTTTTAAAGTACTATTAATTAAAATTATTTAAAAGTACTATTAATTATAATTATTTAAAAGTACTATTAATTAAAATTATTTAAAATATTTGTAATTAAAATTAATTATTCATTAAAATTATTTAAAATTAACATTAACTAAAAATAATTAATTAATATTAATTTGAAATATTTAATTAATATTAATTAAAAATAATTAATTCTTATAAATTAAAACTATTATATATATTTAAATACATTTATTAAAATTATTTAAATATTTTTTTAAAATTAAATAAATTTATTTAAAAAGGACTTATTAAGTATTTCATATAATTATAAAATAATTAATTCAACAATAATATATTTTATAAATTATTTTATATTATATATAATATTTCATTTATAGTATATTATATTTCACATTATAAAACTATTTGTAAATAATTTTTATGTAAAATATCATTTAATATTTATTATATATTTTGTTATAAATATTATTTATTTATATAACAATATATTTATTAAACATTATATAAATATTTATCTAATTACAGTAATTTTTTTACTTTATAAAATGTAAAATAATTATGTAGAATATCATTCAATATTTAATAAACCTTTCATAAATTCAAAGCGCTGTGTTGCGAGCTAGTTCTTCATTCTTGGAAGCAAGTGAAAATCACTAGGTGCAAGATCGGGACTATAGGGCGGAAGAGGGAAACTTTCCATTTGAATGAATTAAGGCAATGTTTCTCAAAGTGTGGGGCGCGCCCCCTGGGGGGTGCGAGCTGTTCGAAAATAAAAGATTAAAACAAATTAATTTGCTGTAATGAAGTAAGAAAATACTTTCTAACATAATAAAAAATACACATTTACTCTGATAGAATTTATTAGTATTACTTCATCAAACACGAAAGCTTTCATTTCGATACATTCATTAGCTATCTGATCTTATAAATAAATAAAAAAAACATCACATTTTGTTTGATTTGCTAATCCACTATTTCAGAGAAAAGACAAAACATTCTAGAGAAACATTCTAGGAAGATAAAAAATTCATCTGTTTGACCTTCGAACTTACTAGTATCGTTTGTTCGTTCCTTTTTTATGTCTTTATTTTTCTTTTAGTTAAGTTGTAAGTAATGCGCCTATACGAAAGAGTTATATGACATTTCGAAAAGCATAGAAATCACTTTGAAGGATTATTTGGCCAATATTTTTATGAGTAATCTGAAACATGTAAAGCATGATGTGTGTGTGAAAAACGTTTTATATAATTCATTTTTAGAACTTAACATTCATAGTTTTACATTGATTAAACATTTAACCCGGGAGCGTTCGCACGGGATACAAACTACAAAGATTTGAACAAAGTATGACAGTTTTGCTTGTAGGTATCATTCCTGTAACGTTCGTGAAAAGTTTCTGTGATTTGTGTCCTTTATTAAGGTCGCGTACCTTAGAAACATTTTAATTCGGTTCTATTGGAATTTTTCTCAAATTATCACTGAAGAAAGGTAGAAAGTAGGTAAGTATACTTTCTCTTCGTTAAATTATTCACTGGAATTGTGATTTTTATTGTGTACAATGAAAATAATTGTAAAAAAATCTTCGGGTTGACTCCGTCACCCCACGCGACTATTACCATTAGTATCGAATGCGCGTCTGCTCCAGGGTTAAAACATTTTGAAGTCTTCTCGTTTTAAATATTAAAAATAACACAATTATTCTTTATCGGAATTTTTTAGATTCCTTTTCATTATTTAACATTAATAATAAATGCTAATTTGTGAGGATTACAATTACACACACACACACACAGTTCGTTTAAATCTATTTATAATATGAGCATTCATTTAAAAAAATCATTTTACATTTTTGTATTCATTGCCGTGCTCTTTGTTTTACTCTCCTTACAATTTAGCAAGTGCCGACTAGGTGGCGTAGTTGGTTTGTCGCTGGCCATCTGCATCACAAAGGTTGCGAGTTCGACCCCAACCCATCTCGGTGGATTTTCATGATGCAGAAAATCGACAGCGGTCATGTACGACCATTTCGTATGATTATTCGGCATGTAAAAAATCCCTTGAAGTGCCCATTCGGCTTGGCTGCCAAAATTCTTAAGTTCAATTTTGCATCGTCAGAGCTCAGATGCCTCCCTCTGAGGAGGAAACTGGGCATCAAAATTACTTGCTGCAATTGGTATCGCCTATTATACGGTGCCACACTAAAAAGTGATACCAGCTCCTGGGGAATATGCTAGGTCTGCAAAGGTAAAAAAATATCAACATTTGCAATTACGCGTTTTGCGCAGACGTCGGATAGTTTGCTCAGACTCACGCAGACGTTCGCGAGAATGCTAAATGTGACGGATATGATAAGAGAGCAACATAGATTAGACTATTTTTCTAATGACAATTAAACTTTTAGAAATGGATGATGGAAGAAATAAATCTTTAAATAAATATCATTATGCAATCTGTTCCAATTTAAAAATTATAGATACGAAAAATAACATGATAATTATCGTATTACTTAAAAGTAATTTGTTTAAAATATATATTACTTATAAAAGTAATTTGCTTAAAATATATATTACTTAAAAATAACAAATATAAAATTTAATACTTTCTTGTGAATTTGTACGGTTTATGATTAAGATCGTATGGTGGCTTTAGCGACAAAGTACATTATTATTACATAAGGGGAGGGGGGCGCGATAAAAATTATGATTGAAAATTGGGTCGCCAGTAGTGAAAGTTTGAGAAGCACTGAATTAAGGAGTTCTTGAGTGTAGTTTCCGTTGGTGTGGTCGGGCATTGTCGTTCAAAAACAAAATTTAAGACGTCAACTTTCCTCGGCGCTTGTTTTAAAATGCTCTCCTAAGGTTGCGCAAAGTTTGACAAAACCGCTCAGAGTTTATTGTGGCACCACGTTCGAGATAATCAATCAGAAGCGCACCTTGCCTATACCAAAACACAGTCGCCATAATCTTCTTTGGTGACAAGGTTTGCAAACATTTTCTTGGTTTTTGGGCGAACTTGTGTGACCCCACTGCATGGACTGTAATTTTGTCTCCCAATTCACGTGTCTCACCCACGTCTCGTCACCAGTTACGATTTAATCCAGTAAGGAATCATCATGCTTGTTGTAGGCCATCAGAAGTGTCAAAGCTGCCCCCTTTGTTGACCTTTATGGTGGTCTGTAAGCAATTTCGGCAACCATCTTGTACAAAATTTGCGGTAGCCTAGCTTTTGTGTGACCATTTCAAACAACAAAGTCCGTGAAACTTGTGGAAAACTAAACCAAAGCTCCGTTATTGTAAATCGGCGGTATTCACGAATCTTTTCATCAACTTAGCGACCAGTTCGTCAGTCACAATGCTAGGGCGTCCACTCTTCTCTTCATCGTGAACGTTAGTTTGGCCATTTTTAAACTGAATGCACCATTTCGGATTGAACTTTCATTCATTACGCTGTTTCCGTACACTTCACACACTTGCCGATAAATTTCTATAGGTCTTAGGTTTTTTTGCCAACAAAAATCGTATCACAGACCGCACCTCACAACTAACGGGATTTTCAATTGCAGCTACATTTTAAATTCAAATATCGAAATACGGGCAGCGGGGAAATGTTCCCGTTGTGATGTCTGGACGCCGACTGAGATGCCGAGCACTCAGACACCAAAATGTACGTGATCGCCGCGCTCCTAGCGACGTCATACGGAAACGTTCCTTACTTTCTGAATAGCTCTCGTATATGTATGTATGTATATATATATATATATATATATATATATATATATATATATCGGTACAGTTCCGAATGAATAATTTAATTCAAAAGTGTAACATGTGTAATTCTATCAAAATTTAGAAGATTTTATCCTTTTTTTAATTGTTTATGATGTGAATTGCTACAATTAACCAGCATGTACTATACGAGCGGTGAGCAGAGAACGATGAGCATTGGCATTGTTATCCATTATCAAAATCGCATTTGGGAACTAGGTTTATGATTCTGGTTTATCTATCCAAACAGTCTATACACACATCCGTGGATAATCGCATGCTGAGATGCGAAAAATAATACTCAGATTGATGTGTTTTTCTTAAAAAAAACCATCTATACGTCTATTTCTTTCACAACTGAATTAAATGC
>BMAV01023753.1:0-99225 GCA_019973955.1 Trichonephila inaurata madagascariensis
TTTCAAAAATTTTTCTATGGTTGGGAGGGAAAATAATAGTAAAAGGGGAAAAAAATCCCTTCCGCTGAAATCTCACAGCATAAAATGCCCATTATAAGCCTCGCTGCAGGGAATATGACTATCAACAGATTAGCAAGAAATTGCATTCCGAGGAACGATAAAGAGCCCGAAATTCCTGTCGACAAACAGGTGATAAACGCGGACCCAGGTATTCATTTAGAGGAGACAACAAACACATTTATCTCTGCAGGAAAGAGGAAAGGTGGGGTCTAATCTCCTCTGCTGTGACGAAACAAGAGGAGACCCTTAAGAAGTCTTTTATCGACGTCGAAAGGTAAATAGAAAAGTGGATAATACCTTCTACTTACAGAGTCATAGTGAAGATGCTCTAAAATATTTTTTTTAAAAAGAAAGAAAGAAAGAACCTTTTATACTCTTTATTTTCTCAGTCGACAATTTAACATTGTTTGCATCAGATAAAAAAAGGAAATGTTTGAGATAAACGTATGGATTTTCCGTTAAGGAAGGTGTAGTTAGGCGTCGTCAACCTATGGCACGGGGTACAATTCTCATGGCACACTCTACACCAGTGTTCCCTAACCCAGTGCTTCTCAAAGTTTCAATATTTGCAACCCTAATATTCAATCATAATTTTCCTCGCTCCCCCCTCCATACCATAACAATGTATTTAATTCAATAACACTATAATATTTGACGCTTAAGTTACAATGCGATTTTTCCCTCTTAAGTGCTACCGACGTATAAAACGCCTCACTCAGCCAAAGCGTTAATTGCCCCGGACGTATATATACATCTTTCTGAAGTATGAGCTTTTCTGTGCACTGCTATTCAAAAAAATAATTCCGAAGGCTTTGGAATGAAATAAAAGGACCTTGAAAGTAATTGCGAAGGATTTACTTATTTCAGAGGATTTGATTATTTTTTCCCTCCCAATATATTACGTACGCGAGCCTACGTGGAAAACGATGGCATTGGGGAGCGAATCGCATAATTTTTAATCGGCGGTTAAGGGATCATTTATAAACAGTACAAATTATCAAGAAAAAAGTGTTCATTTTTGTACATAATTTTGTGTATGACAAGCCCATGGGATCATTGGTAAATATTAACTCAATATTGTTAAATTAATTTCAAAATACATTGTGCAGTTCTAATACATTTATAAGAGTATTATATCAGTGCAAATGTGTATTTTATTTTTTATTATGCCAGAATGTAATTCATTTATTTTCAGATTTTTTTAAAAAAACTTTTGTTTTCGACTTTTTAATATGTTCGCGCCCTCCACGTAGAGTTATCACGCCCCCTAGGGGGCGCTCCCCACAGTTTGAGAACAATTTTCAATTCCTACTATTAGCTCGCACTGTCTATATATTTATTTATTTATTTACATATTTGTATATTTATTTATTTATCTTGGTGGAATTTTTAGTCTTTCATAAAATACATTTTAAAGCGCTAATTGAAGCTGAAATTTTATATACAGGATTACTTTGGATGACAATACAATAATTTATTTATAATGGATAAAAATTAATTGCTTAAAACTAATTACTTAAAGAATTACAAATATAGTCACGTTGGCGACTTAGCGACCCTTTTGGCGACTTGTGTCAAAACTTGAAAAGGTTTTTTTCTCACGTGTTAAAGCATTCAGTTGGACTGAAATTAAAAGAACAATACGATACTTTAATGATAATTAAAAAAAACTAATTACCACTTAATGTTATGATTCTGTCCTATGTATATACATATTTGTATTAATTGTAACTATTTAATAAAAAGTAGCTAAAATAAAAATTTTCGTTGTTGATCTAAGTAGGAATTGACTTAAAAACAATTTTTTTATATTACTTGTTTTATTTAAGTATATTGACGGAATATTTATATTTTATGTTTATTTCTTATTTTAATAAATATGCTTAAAAACATACATAATGCATAATATATAAACAATTTTTTATTTATGTTGAAGGAATAATTATATGTTACGTTGTTTATTTTTTTTATGTTAATAAATATCTTTAAATGATGTAAAATTAAAATATAATAAAGTTGTAAAGCTCTGTTCTCTAGAACCTCTATTCCTAAACTCTGCATGAATTATCGCGAGTAATTGTTTCAGATATTTTCTACTGTGCGGCACCTTGAATTGTATTGGCAGACTGGATTGGCATACTAAAGCTACATAGTTGCCGACCCATAATGTAGTTAATGGAATAAAATGAGTATTGAACAGTTCACATTTAATGGAATGAAATGGATATGGAAGTTGAGAAAATTAATTTAAGTGATCTATAATTATATTTATGTAATAATTAAAAGCACAGGCTTTGATTAACATGCCTTAGTGACGTTTGACATAAATAAAGGTAGAGTGATATTGTGATTAATTTAAATATTTAGTTTATTACGTCACAGCTATTATTTACAGATTATATACATTGAAGTTATTAAACTTATTCTCTCATTAGATTATAACAGTCCACGTTCGGTTTGTATTTTTGAGGTTCGCGGTCTTAACGAAGTTTTCAGACAATCTCCTGTTTTCTCTCTGCCCTCGCTCGGGTCTCAGGGATGACCGCGGATAGCCCCCTTTATCCTCGGGTTGCATCCGGTACGTGGGCGTTCTCTGTGATGACAAAGATTTCCGGGACGATCCAAGACAAGATCACGCAATAATTTAAGGTTGTAGGTGTTCCTTGAATGTGTGGATCATATCCACAAAGAAGCCGATTCACAGCTGTGTGGCGGGAATCGTTAGACCTTCTTTCTATGGATAAAATGTAGACTTACAGGAATGTTAATTTATTAGGCCTACTTTCTCGAGCGGATTTTTTTTAAATACCGGTTGTCCCGGAAGTATGGCTGCACTCTTTCAAATTTTATTTAAAATAAACAAAGATATTTACTTAAGATTTCTTATGTTCCATATAAAGAAAACATCATAGTCTTTTTTAAAATGTTTTATCGCACAATTTCAATGAATGCACCATTAGTCATGCGCAAAACATCGAGTCTCTACGTGCGATTGACGTCATCTCAGATTCTGCTAGAGCGGTCAGATTTTGTTTTTGACAATATGCTACTTTTCCTCAAAAATCTTCCATACTTATACACTGCTCATCTTAAAGGTAGACTTCATTTATAAGTAGATCGAAATTTACGTTGTAAATGCATTGTACATTGAAATTCGATAAACGACGCTACAACTTGCGCTTGTTCTTGTGGGGAAGCCATTATTCAACGAGAATGCTGTAAAACGGGGATGTTGCACTGCCTAGTTTGGATTTCATTCAGCAGAAACTTTAATCTTTTTTTACAAAACCTAAAAAAACCGTACGCGGAATTTTTTATTATTATTATTATTTATTTTTGAGAGTGTAACCATACATTTCGGACACCCTATATTTTCCAGGCATTTTTTCCCACTATTTTATTTATTCTATTATTATTTTAGAGCTTTCGCAACAGTAATTCGTACAGCACGAACATTTGAATCAATTATGTTCTCATTCCAGAATGTTCGAGTAAACAATTTAATCACGCATAAGCGAGTCATTAAAGTGTGAATAACTGAATTTAGAAGTATTCATTTAAACGGTTGCCTACATTTAGTATTATATTTTTAGTTTGCAAAGGCTTTTTAGGTCATTTATTTTCAGCTCTTTTTAAGAGTTTCGTGTCTCGCGCCAATGGACATTTTTAGAAACTTTTTAAATTAGTAACTATTATTAATTCTAAAAGTGCCCTATTATCCAGGCATAATTAACCCTCAATCATAACTAAATATCGAATATATCTCCATTAACACTTCTCACACATGCCAGTTTTCGAAAATCGTAATCAACTCAGTTTATATGCTATCTATAAAGTGCAGAAATCAGTTAATATGTCTAAGTCAGTGATCCGCAACCCCCGGTCCGCGGACCGGTACCGGTCCATAGATCAAATGGTGCCGGGCCGCCTAAAGAATATTAAACTATTGCCATTTTATTTAAAGTGGTGCATTTCTCTCGGATTTGCGCAACTTTTCATGGAAATCCCTTTATATTCCACGATAAATCACTTTTATTCATTTTTGGTGTAACTATATTTTATTCTGAAAGCATATTTATATATATAAATGTAACTAAATTAAAATTTTTAAATCAAAACAATCTAAAATATAAACAATCAACGTGTCCCACCCTCAGAGGGGCGCGGTAAAATTATCAAACGTTGACCGGTCCGCGGCGATAAAAAGGTTGCGGATCACTGGTCTAAGTAATCTGCACATTAATATCAATTACATGTTAGGAAAATTGTCTCATTTCTTAAACTACCTAGGTAATCTGAAAATCACCTAGATCAGGAGTAGCCAACCCGCGGCACCTTGAACAATTTTGAGACCCGCGAGATTCTTATACAACTTTACAAAATACTATTATTTTGTGCAATACTTTTTTTTAGTACAGTATTTTGTAAGAAATAAATCCCATAATTGTTTCTATTTTATCACGTTGCTTTTGTTTTTATAGAGACTTAGAAGTGGTTACTATTGCATTGCAGCGATACCCAGCAGCATCACGCTTGAAACCTGTAACTTTTTTCAATTCCTACACTATTAGCTCGCACTGTCTCTATAAAATTTATTTATTTATATATTTGTATATTTATTTATTTATCTTGGTGGAATTTTCAATCGTTCATAAAATACATTTTAAAGCGCTGAATTGAGCTGAAATTTTATATACAGGATCATTTTGGATGGCAATATAATAATTTAATTATAATTAATAAAAATTAATGGATTAAAACTAATTATTCAAAGAATTACAAATACAGCCACTTTGGCGACTTAGCGACCCTTTTGGCGACTTGTGTCAAAACTTGAAAAGGTTTTTTTTCTCACGTGTTAAAGCATTTAGTTGGACTGAAATTAAAAGGACAATACGATACTTTAATGATAATTAAAAAACTAATTACCACTTAATGTTGTGATTCTGTCCTATGTATATACATATTTATATTAATTGTAACTATTCAATAAAAAGTAGCTAAAATATAAAAATTTTCTTTGTTGATCTAAGTAGGAATTGACTTAAAAAATTTTTTTTTATTTTATTTAGAATTTAAACTGTATTTGGAGCTAATGATCCAAACGATTTACCGAGAAACAAAACATTGCATTAAATTTCCGTGAAAATCCAGGAAAGTTGATTTGCCAACACAAGATTTTATTTAATATATATATTGGTTAATTGTAATTCATCTCAATCCTACAGACTACTTGTGTTTCTTTAGTCGCGGTTTTTGATGAATAACTTCAGAGCATTTGTAAACATATTTAATATTCGTAAACTGATCTAAAATCTACGTGAAATTGCGAACAAAATGATGCAAAAAACATTTGCTTTATTTAATTATTAGTTGAAAAAATGTAAGAAAAACAAAGAAAATTCTTTATTTTTGTTAGTAACGCAGTATTTTTTAATAGTATAATAGGTATGTTTAAACACAGAACTTGAGGTATGGCAAAATATCTTTGAATTTATTCATTCAATTCCTACTATTAGCTCACAATCTGTATATATTTATTTATTTATCTTGGTGGAATTTTCAATCGTTAATAAAATACATTTTAAAGCTCTCAATTGAACTGAAATTTTATATACAGGATTATTTTGGATAACAATACAATATATAATATAATAATGATTAATAAAAATTAATTGATTAAAACTAATTATTTAAAGAATTACCAATACAACCACGCTGGCATCCTTTTTGGAGACTTAGCGACCCTTTTGGCGACTTGTGTCAAAACTTGAAAAGGTTTTTTTCTCACGTGTTAAAGTATTCAGTTGAACTGAAATTTATATACCCAATTGTTTGGATGACATTACGATACTTTAATGATAATGAATAAAAATTAATGACCACTTAATGTTGTGATTCTGTCCTATGTATACATATTTATATTAATTGTAACTGTTTAATAAAAGTAGCTAAAATAAAAATTTTCTTTGTTGATCTAAGTAGGAATTGACTTAAAAATTTTTTTTTATATTACTTGTTTCAACTTAACCTGCGAAACCTTTCCGGAAACGAAATTTATCAAACATAAATCGAGCTCAAACTTATCGGACGAAAACCTGCGACATCAATTACGAAGAGCAAATACACGCATTGAGATCGACTTGCAAGAACTAAGTGAAAGAGTTGAGAAACAAGTATCTCACTAATTAAATAAATTAAACATAATTTGATCATTACCATTATAGTTATCATATATCTATGCCTGCATGAAAAATAGTGAAAACAATAATAATAGTTCCTTTTGTTTTAAATTTTCATTCCAATAAATGTTTGCAATCGGTCCAAATCTAATATAAAGATATATATATATTTATATGTGTCCCACCGGTTTATAAAATTTGTCCTAAGTGGCCCGCAAGATCATATGTGTTGGCCACCCCTGACCTAGATAATCTGCACATTACCTAACCAAGCACTCGTTAAAGTGAAACTTAGATCTTTGGTGGAACAACAGCAACGTTTCTGTAAACTTAAATTAAATGTTGTTTGTTTATTTATTTATTTATTTATTTAATATCTAAAGAATCAAGATAATACAATCGAACAATCAACACATTAGCTGATAGAATCAATCAACAATCAACTGAAACACTACAATACAAAGAATCAAACAGTGAAACAATATTATTTTCACTCTTCCACCCTTTTTATAATAAATTATTCATTGATTCGCGACGATGACAACTCACTACTACTCTAGACATACGTTCTAAAATCTTATTACGAAAAATTTGAGACAAAACTTTCACTGATTCATTTTCGCTTCATTGGATATCTTTGTTACGCTATGATATTACCACTGACGAAACACTTTGTTGCTGTCGCAAAGGTTTTTCAAGAAAGCCTATTTATCTCCTCTTGAAAGAGATCTTCGAGGAAAAGTGTTATTCAATGATTCTTGTTTATTGGTATTTTTTTTAAATACAGCAATTTCGTGACAAAATAAACAATTATTGATCCATATTTGTTTTCCACTACATACGAGTCAACCTCCAATCGTCTTGAAACGATATATTTTCTTCGAATACTTTTCGCTTACAATAAATGAAAGATAGTTAAAAATTAGTTCGACCAATAAGATTGTAGCTACTCTTCTGTTATTTGTCATCACTAACCGTAACCGTTCCAAATAGAAAAAGAACATCAATTCGTACCCGTACGGCACCGACAGCAAAAAGCAAAATTGATATACAGTCGAACCTCCATATAACGAACCCTATATATATATATTGCGCATTTTTCTATATAGCGAACATTTTCCTGGAACCAAGAACATTTCACGATTTTCTTCGTAAAATAACCTCTCTATAGCGAAGTGCATTTTCTATAGAACGAACTTTTTCTTTTGTGTTTCAATTTTTTTTCCTCCTATTTTTAAAGTATTTCTGAACATTTCAAGTTATTCTCTCTCTTAACACATTTTCACACACACACACACAGAAATCTTAAACTAGTTTTATTAGATCCCAATTCACAGAGAGCAATAGAGTTCTGAGCGTTTCATCCAAGTGCAACCTTTAACCCCCATTGTCCAGTTCACTAGATGATTTATAGAAATATCTTCGATATCCCCTTTCAGCTTCAGTGGAGTTGTCCCGTGTTTTAGTTATAAAATAATGTATGTTTAATATTACTTGTAGGTTTTAAATTATAAAATGTCCTTAAAATTCGTTAATTTTAAGAAAAATTATTTCCTTAATATTGAAAATACAGTGAATTCTTCGACATTCATTTTTCTTGTTTTCCTTGCAGTTTTTCTTTCTTTTTTGATGTGGGTAAGATATATAAAATAAACATTAATTGATTTTAAAAAGGTGTGAATAATTATTTTTTTTAATATATAGTGTGTTTATGAATTTAAAATTTGTTTTATATGGTTTATAAAGTATATTAAAAGATGAACATCTATATAACGAATTTTCCTATAACGAACTTTTTCACGGGATTTAGACTTCGTTATATAGAGGTCCGACGGTATTTGATTTCTTAAAGAATTTCCCACCAAATTTTTAATACAATTTCTTAAATAAGTAAATTTCTCAGAGCAATGGGCCAAGACGGGTCACTTAAAAAGGCTCGGTGGGCCGCAGGTTGAGTATCGCTGAAATAGACAGAGATTATTTTCTGTATTTGGGTCAACAAATATGTGAGCAAAAAATTTTGCATGAAAATCAATAAAGAGAAATATAGATACAAATTGGCTGACATTAACTTGTAGGCCGTGGTGAAAATTTCACACAACAATCGCTCTCATTATTCCTGATTTGAAAAAAATAGAAAAGTGTGATTTATCATTAAACTGGTTCTAAAATTAAATGTACTTTCAGCTAAAGAAATGAAAAACTAGCGCAATAAATAAATTAAGCTGTCACTGATTTATTTAAGTTATATCTATTGATTTTTATGATTTCTATGATACTTTTTATGATACCCGTTCTTCGCACAGGTGAATTGAAAAATTAAACAATACAGATTGAAGGATAAAGAAGTTTTAATGAGTTTATTTGTATTTGGTGGCATCGGGCATCGAACTCAGGCCTTCCGGTCTGGAGTCCGATGCTCTAACCACTAGGCTACCCACAGCCCTTGATTGTGTATCTAAAAGTTCATAATTCCTATAAGTTCTTCTACCATCCCTATTAAACTTCATTCCTAGCAATAGTATTTGTTACAAGGCTCCACTTATATTAGATTTGATACTTTACAGAATTGACTTCTCTCTCAATTTGAAATTTGTGACAGTATTTGTGTCTAATAAAGTAATGTTAACAAAGTTGTCATTATTAAGATTTCTAGCTTCTTTCGCTAGTCAACATCTGATATAAGCAGGTTAGCAAGTTTGCTGTGTTTCGTAGTAACTCGGGAACTGTGTTTTCCATTCCAAATTTATTTGCTCCACCCTGTACTTTTAAATATTTCACTGCCTTAAGATAGTTATTTAAGATCTTTATTTCTATTCTAAATTATTTTCCATTAAAAAAGCTTATTTAGAATCAATGAAAATATTACAATTATTGAAGTTAACTTCTTATGGCACGTTAGGGAAAAATTTTCGTTACGCGTTACGGTTACGCGATGAACGTGAAGTTCCGACTTTCACCACGTTTTTAAAAAAGCTGTCAAGAGTTTAACAAATATTCTCATCATAACCACGAGATGTAATTTAATATGTATATTTAAACTAAAATAAATTCAAAACTCTTAAGTTTATAATAATAAATGAAACAACTCAAGTTGTAGTGAAGCGATTTTGTAAATAAAAGATTTACGGTTTTATGTAAATGGCAACAGTGAAAAAATAAATAAAAATAAGATTTAGAATGCCGAGTTTTTGTGTGGTTGTGAATTATTTAAACTAATCTGTTTTATTATAAATTGGACGAAACAAAAGCCATCTAATTCTTTCTATCAAACTCAGACAAAAAATAGTTACAGAATCGAAAAGATAATTTATTTCGCCATGATACGGTATAATTTTTTTCTACAAAATAATGATATTCTTTATTTTTTACGATTTTTTCTAAAATGACTCAAAATCAATACGTTTTTATGAAAATGATTTCTAAACTGTTCCCGTTCAGTTTCCTTTCGCGATAATGAATTGATATTCTCCCCTAAAAAAGTTCATACTTTTCTCTTTTAGAATCAGTCATTTAAAAAAAGAATGCCAAAAACTGTTGTTTTTTTTTCTAAGGCAGTTCAATTTGTTGTTAAAGATACCGCCATGGGAAGGCATACTTTAAAGTGATTTCCACACAGCAACGTTTACCTTATTAGCATATACCGTAAAATCGGCGTAAAACGCGCACCTCATACTTTCAAGCTGCATTTTTCAATTTTATGATATATTCGACGTATAACGCGCACCCCTTTTTAAGAAAGGAACCTGAAATGTACGAGTGCAATTCTAGTATGTTTTGAAGTCATTTATTGGAGATTACCAAGATTTTTTTATAAAAAGTGTTCTAATCTATGTAGAAGTCTAATTTTTTTTAAGTTCATCTCTTTTTTTATTTTTGAAGCTTTCATTTTTATGCCCGGCGTATAACGTGCACCTGTAAATTTCGATCTTACTTTTTGTGTTAAAAGTGCGCGTTATACGCCGGATTTTACGGTATTAAGAGATACTTAAATTCCTCCAACACAAGTGACAAAAACAATACGTATTTTATGGCAAGCTTAAAAAGTACAAAGGAGTGTTGAAATGGTTTTTGTATACAAGAACCAAAATAAATTTTAATTATTAATGTAAACATAAAAATCTAGAAGGTATAAGTGGTACAGAATTTTCTTTCATGAAACTTGAAATTTTAATTCATAGTATTATGAAATGTTCTAAATGGTTGTTATTGCATTAATCCACAGAAATAAAAAATAACTTCCACAATTCTCAGTTTTTGAAAAAATGTGCAAAATATTATTTCAGATAAAATTGTCATGAGCGCGAGAGACCTAATCGTGATTGCTACCAGAACCGTTCTCCCTCCAGCGCAAGCGTATGCATATAATTAGTTTAGGTTCTTTGACATTTTGTATTGTTTCACTTACAAATGAGCTAAATTCAGTGACGTCATAGTCACATGATAATGACAAACATGTATTTTAGCCAATCAGTTCAAAAACTCATGTGGGTGCTAGTTTAATATCACGGGGCACGCGCCAGTTTTAATATATATTATCTAATTATTTTCTTAATAATATAAAAATACAATTATTGTAATTATATGTAATCATAATATTCGTTATTCATAATTTTTTTATTATATATATTTATAAATATTATTACATATGTTATTTATTTAATATGTTATTTATTTATAATTGTTATTTTGTTATTTATTTATAATTGTTATTCATTTATAATTATTAAAATGTTACTTATTTATAATTATTACGTTATATATCAGTATTCTTATGTACAATTTTTATAATATTACAATACGCTGATTATGCTTTTTTATAATTACTATTAAATTATATTATATGATAATTATTACATATAACTTTTATTAAATCATATTATATGAATATTATACATATAATTACTATTAAATTATAAGATTATTATATACTGCATAATATTATTAGTAAATGTTCCTTTTTACTATATTATATTGTTATTCGTTATTTATTGATTGATCTTGGCTATTCTCAATCTCTTCCTGTATTCTTCCTTTGTAATATATTTCTATGTATTTCAAAACAATTCTTTAAAATTATCTTCCTGACGATTTGATACCTCTAGGCCGCCATCTTGGATTTCATTCCAGCGACAACAAGCGCTGCTTGGCGTAAATTCCCTTTTCGCGCCGAGCAGCGCTTGGCGCCTTGCCCCTTGATATCAAACTAGTTCCCTCATGTGATGTCATAGTCACGCGATAAAAGCAATTATGTATTTCCAGCTAAACAGTTGATGCACTTTGTTGCTGACGTTTTTATCTCTAAAATACGTATTTGTCAATAATAATAACGCAAATCTTTTTTCATGACATTTTCGAATCGTTACTCAATTATAATATTTGAAATTTTACTAATAATACAACAAGTACAGTTAATTTAATTTCTATTTTTCAAATCAATGGAGAACACGAGTTTGTCTTTAACACGTGACCGTCATGAATTGAGCCCATTGGCTCTTCTGTCTCAAAAGTTTGCCGAGCCCTGGACTAGTGGGAATCTATGGACAGGATATTATATCAAGAACATTTCGGCAAAAGATATGGTTGAGTAGCCATTTTTGCAGATGCGTTTTTTATATTAAAAGTTTCTTCTAAATTATCAATATATTTATAATTATTTATTTATTTCACCTAGTCAAAGTTATTTTTTTACTTCATCAAATACATATAAAATTCTCAACAAAACTGATAAATTCGCAGAATGCTGCATATGATAGAAATATAAAAACTTACACCTCCACCAGCAACTCCAAACAAAATTTTTAGTTTAACATAGAAGAAGTGAAAATATGAGCATAGGGGAAAAACCGAAATTTAAATTTTAGAAATTCTTTTAAAACTATTGAACAACAATGAATCATTGTAATGAATTAAATGTTGAACTTTAAGGAAAGCTTTAGTATTAATACGTCAAAAAAAAACTAAGATGAAAAACATGTTTTTGCATAAAATTTCAAAAATTGGCACATAAGTACTATCGCAACCATGTCCACTTTCAAGGTAACTCACCCAATTGACAATCCCGATTTCGCACGAGTCGTAAGCGCTGAATTGGCAACCCTGTGCTTCATTTCATATTTCTCCGCCTGTCACCATTCTAAGCCAAACCGTTCGTTGATATGGATAGCTCGTATACTAAAATGCGATCTGGGTTTTATCGAATTCTTAAATAATAAAACTATAAAAGAATTATAATTATACAATAATCATAATACATTATTATACAAATAATATAAAATTAATAATAAAATAAAATTACCTAATAAAAATTCGTTCTTTCTTTTTTTTATTGATTATTATTCATTTATAATTCCTTAGCCAAGTGGCTGATTGGTAGCGTATCGCGCTTCGATGTCACAGGTCAGAGGTTCAAACCCCGAGCTGGGCAAGGTCGTCTCAGCTATTCATTCCTTCAGTGGGTCGATAAATGAGTGCAAACTTGCTTGGGAACTAAACACTGGTGGTTTTGCGACAGACTGACCACCTGACCGGAACATCTGCTCATGCATCTCAGTGCCCAAGGTCACGAAAACTGAGATGAGCACAGTAGACCTTGGCCTTCTGAGGGCTGTTGCACCACTGAGTTTTTTTTTTATGACTTTTATTTGTTTATTTTATTTTGACTGCACACTCACCATTCCCGTCAGCGTAATCCATTTCTGAAATTCGAGCGGTTTTATCCAATCGTCGGCCTAATTATCAGAAGGCGTAACTCCTTCTGGATGAACTTTACAGGAGCAAGTAAAAACTGTTTATTTTAGCTGTGCACGGGAATTATTTCAATGCAATTATGAATCTAGTAGTAAAAATGATCAAGGACAATTCAATTCCTACTATTAGCTCACACTCTCTATATATTTATTTATCTTTGTGGAATTTTCAATCGTTGATAAAATACATTTTAAAGCGCTCAACTGAGCTGAAATTTTATATACATGATTATTTGGGATGACAATACGATACTTTAATGATAATTAATAATAATTAATTACCACTTAATGTCGTGATTTTGTCATATGTATATACATATTTATATTAGTTGTAACTATTTAATAAAAAGTAGCTAAAATAAAATTCTTTGTTGATCTAAGTAGGAATTAACTTAAATTTTTTTTTTATATTACTTGTTTTACCATTTCTTTTTAGATTTGCAAACTAGATTACTAAGAAACTGGACTAGCTAAAAGTCTTATTTCGATATTTTGTGGAGTTACGCATTTTGATAATAAGACAGACGCAATGTCGCCAATATGGTTTCTATAATACTTTAGTGCCCAAAAATTATTTGGATATGAAATTGAGCACAAAAGGGAGAATATTACTTTAACAAGAAATTGTGTCTTTATTGATGGAGATCATTTTATGCACACAAAGAAAATTTAGAATAATTTTCAATAACTTTTTCTTTAAAATGGTTTTCTCCATTTCAATGAAAGTACAAAATTAAAGAAAAAAACATTCCTTTAGGACAAATTTTATGCAATTATTTACACATTAAAATAAAAAATATTTTAAAGAAATTATAAGTTTAAATAAAGGAATCTAACGACACTTTACAAAGAATAAAAAAAAAAAAGAAAACAATATTCCAAGTAACTAAAACTTTATTTACAAGATTTTAAAACAATTTTGATTTTCTTCAAAAACAGAAGGCATTATTTATAATATAATGTTCAAAATAATACAAATGCACAATTAATAAAAAGTAATGTTACAGTTAATGTCTTTCTTTGGGATTTGGAGCAACAAAGGCTATTATCCCTAAATAAAAAGTAATTTGTTAATAATCATAAAAATATATATAATTTTAGTAATGTATATGAAAACAGGAAGTTTTTTAGTTTATTCTTTTAGTTACACCATACTTCAAGAAAAGCATAACACAAAAATAAACTTTAACATAACGTGATTTTTCTAGCATTAGAATGAAAAAATGAAAAATGGTAATTGCGTATAAGCCCGTCAACCAGTAAATTGGCGAAAAGTTTAGAGAATTTGCGCCAAGAATTCAAAGATTTTGCCCAATTTAGAAACAAAATTATTGCATTAGAGCATGCGCGGGAAAGTTCTTTTATTATTGGTTAATAAATATTACAGCATTTTGCGATGGTTTTTGATTTGACAAAAACGATCGACGGACTAATACACAAGTACCAAAAAAATTATTTTATCTGATAATAAACGAAAGAGAAGCATCACACATACTTTTTATGCATATCCATTGTATTTGCATATAATCTATTAAAACTCCATTGTACTTTTTACAGATGCAATGGATATTCACATGAAGAATGGGGTTGTAAAATATATAAGACAAATAATTAAATTATAATGTCTATATTAATTAGTGATAAAGAAAACAGGTGCTAATTTGATATCGGGAGTAGTAGCGCTAAGCTGTTGTTTATGTTCGCCAAGATGGGCGATAATATTACAATATGGTTACCTTAATATTTTTATCGTCTGTCGATGTGGTTGCCATGGGGATAATGTATATTAGAAATAACTTATTCGTTTTTCCGCTGTAACCCTTTAATTTCAGACAATATCTTTAAAAATTTAACCATTTTCAGTTTAATTTTTCTATTCTTTAGTCTCTGTTTAATTATGGACTTTCGAAAATGGATATTCTAAAACGAAGGTGAATCTAGAATATTTTTTTCTTAAGAGAAACAGTATTGTGCTTTTAATTATCGCTATAAATCATTTATTTTCGTTTTAAAAAATGTTTTTATGTTTTTTTCTGATGAAATTGTAAGGAACTTTGCATGCAAGTTTCATATTGCCTTTTCACTACTTTGTAATATTAAATTTTAAATTATTTTTAAATACATTATGTAATTTTTTTATTCATATAAAAAATTTCATTATTACTATGTGTAATATCCTATAATATTCGTTTATTTTATAATTGTTTCTTTTAGCGTTTTATTTATAAATTTATTTTACACACATATTTTGTTATTTATTTTATAATTTAAAGTTTAATTTATAATAATTAAATAATTATCTTATTTATTTATAACTATTTCTGTTTTTTATTTATAGTTATCTTATGTTTATTTATAATTATGTATTAGAGTTCTCTTATGCATTATTATTATTTTTAAATTTCGAGATTATTCTTTTAATAATTACTATAATTATATTATATGATTATTATTTCTAATAAGCGTTATAAAAATCTACTATATGAATATTATATATAATTAAGATAAAATATTATAAGATTATTATATGCTGCTTATATAACACTATTATTAGTTCATGCTACTTTTATTACATATTATTCATTATTTATTGATTGTTCTAGGCTATTCTCAATCTCTTCCTGTATCCTTTATTTGAAATACATTTCAATGTATTTCAAAACATTTCTTTTAAATTATTGCGTATCATTAAATTACCGCTAGGCCGCCATATTGGATTTCATTCCAGCAACAAGAAGCGCTGCTTGGCGTCATCCTTATCACGCCAAACAGCACTTGGCGCTATTACCCCCGTTATCAAGTTAGTTCCAGAAAACAAAAGACAGGATTTTTAAGCTTTCAAATATATTGTTATCACAAACAAAACATTACGTACTAATATTTATTGCCCTTTGAATATTTGAGGATTTTCGTCCCAATACAAGGATACGATGATATGAAAGCAAAGAATTAATTATCAAAGCCACATAACAAAAATTGGTACTTACGTATTAGCGTCACCACAGCTAAATTGGCGCCAAGCGAATCGCGCCACTTCCCACTAAAATCTGAATGTGATTGCTTCTTTTTCATATAAAACACGTTAGTTGTTTTGACATCAAGGTATGATTCGCGTGGCGTCAATTTGGCTGCGGTGATGCTAGTTAATACGTGGGTACCCAAAAAAATTAAATGGATTTTTAATACTCTTCATACTGGGAATCTCGATTCTAAGAAACCCCAGGAAAGCATAGAAGGTGTTGTTGCTCATCTCCATGTCCAGCAAAGCTAGACCAAGTCCATGATCTCATTCACTCTCAAAAAACCCAAAACCATTAGAGGGTCTTCATAAAGATCTTGTTTTGAAAGCCCTAGGCAGTCAAGTATGTGTTCTGGAGATGCAGGGCAGACAGAACACCTGACACAAGTCGGAAAAACTTTGTTTCCCTCCTTAAAAGTCAAAGTTCGGAGTAGGCCATGCCGGAAACGAGTTAGAACAGTTTGTTCCTGCCTGCTGCATTGAAGGGAAAGAGAACCACCAGGGCGTTTAGCCTCATACCAGTGATGAGCAGGAGGAACAGTTTATTGCTTGTTGTTGATGTAGATGGAGTGCAGTTCTGAATAGGTGAGAGGGGCAGAGTTCATAGTGATTTGAGCTGCGCCATCTTTTGCTAATCAGCAATCTCATTGCCCGCGATGTTAACGTGCGAAGGAACCCATTGTAGATAGATCTCTCGAGAAGATGAAAGACGTTTTAGTTTCTCCAAAATAGCCACTCCTGTGTTATCACCCACCTTATGCCAGTTAGTAAAGATGTTGGATTGCACTACGACTGTTAGATAATATCCAGATGCTGTTCGAACTAGGAATTGAGAGTGCCTTGTTAAGGCCTATATCAACAGCAATGAGTTCACTGCGAAAGACAGAGCAAACATCAGAGTTTCTCAGTTTAGTGTGACTGGAATAGTTTTGGGACTTAATGTAAATACCAACTGCCAGAACGAGAGTGTTCATTCCTGCTGCCATCAGTATATATAAGAAATGTATCATCAGGAATGTTACTAATAACTTCGAGGGCAGGTTGCCTAAGAAATTCAGGAGGATCTGAAGTCTTGTTGACGTGGGCTAAAAGGTTCGGGTGAAAATACACCCCAGGGAGGCACTCGGATGGGTCAATGTAAGAGCTCAAGTGATGCCGTTCAATAGAGAGGAAATTCACATTGTCAACTAATCACCTGACTATAGGGGCTATTCCTCTTCAGTCTTTGATTGTTACTCCGATTCTTTAAGAATTTTGATGCTCGATTGCGAGGATTATAACTAAGGAGTTTGTTTTAATACTTCACAAGTATTGAATTTCTTCGAACGCTGAGCGGCTGCAAATCAGCCTCAAAAAGGACAATGACCCTAGGGCAACTGTTACGAAGACCTGTTAAAATACGTGCAGCGCTCAACTGAACTCGCTCGAGTTTCTGAAGATTTGTCTAAGAGACACAACAGTATAAGTCGGGTAACCATACTCCAAAATAGATCTAATAATGTTTTTTTTTCTATCACACGAGTGAATTTTATATAAAAGGTAAATTCCTAGTTTTTTAGTTCAAGCTTTAGGCGCCAAATTTCGCAAACCGTTCGTCTTTCTGCATTGAACTTTTACTCAACATGAAGACAATAATTCTCCAATTTGGCGATAAATGAAGGTGCGCTTTAATATAACAGAATAAATTTTATTTAAAATTAGCATTACTTAAATATAAAAGAAATGCCAAGTAGAACAGTTTTTCTTTAAATCTGAACACTTTTATACATAAAACCTGAATCAAAATACTTATTTAAAAAAAAAAAAACTTAATATGAAATGGTTAAAAGAAAAAAATATGTAAACTTGAAAATACAAATATGAAGATTATGCAATAGAAACAGACCGATGTTAAGAAACTCAAACTTAATACGGCATATCAGTATAATACCAGACTAATCCCGAAAATTTTTTAAGTCCAACTAATCAGATAATTGACCCAATGCTATACTGTAGGGGAAATAAAAAATACTGAATTAATGTCTTCAACACAGATTTCTCCCCTTAAAATTATTACATCTTTGGTCTCAATCACAGAAATTCAAGAATAAAAATCAAATATCACGTCCAATCAAAAAAGGTCATAATGTTATAGAGAAATCATGAAAAAGTGATCAAACCATTTTTATGCAGAAAAACTTGAGTAGTATTTAAAAAAAAAAAAAAAAAAAAATTGGGAAACTTTCATCTCATAAAAAATAATTTTTTAAAGGTTAGTATGACAATGAACTTTCTCAAAAGTCTACAATATACTAATAGTAATAATGCAATGTTGTTTAATACTTTAAGAGTAAATTTATATTGACAACATGAAAGATTATAACTATAAATAACCAACTCTTTTGTCAGGTGAAGCTTACAATCCAATATTCCTGATACAAATATATAAATAAAATACTGTCATATAAGGAACCGTATTTGTTCCTGTTTTAGAATTTCCAACTATACTTTAAATCATTCAATATCATAAAAAAAAAAAAACTAATATATGCAAGCATACAGATTATATGATACTGAGAATGTCTCAAATTAGAAAAAATTCATGTAACATTGAACATGTACAATTATTAATAATATCATCAGTAGTGTAGCGTAGTGTAGTGTAATACCCCACAACCCACATCATGGGGAGAGAGCTAAGAATTCTAGGGGCCCAAAGCCTACATTATATTATGGTTTTTGCAACTTTATAAGATCTGGCTTGGGGCCTAAAACCGACTTTTGAAAAGGGAGGGCCTAATATTCTCCATTATGCCACAGCATATCATATCATCACTGTGTCCCGTGCAGGTTTATCCATTGGGTGCTGAGATCAGGGGCCCAGAAGGGCCTAGATAAGCTGAACTTAACCGGATCCAAGAGCCCCTCCTGGGATCCAAGGGGGCCCATAGATCTTCTTTGCCCAGAGCCCTAAATGAGCTTTCTTAAACTGGCACTGATTGTGTTCTTAAACTGCATCAAGGATATTATTAAAGTTAGAAACATCAGTTGCTTATTGATATACGGGGTAATTGTGAAAAAGTAAAATTTAGATAAATTCATAATTATTCATTAGCTTACATTTTTCAAATACATAGTACTTCTTTCTTCAACTTACAGCCTACATGACTTATGACCATAAAAACATAAGTAAATATACTAAAGAAAATAACTACAATATGAGGATTATAATATTTGCAACAGAATATGTATTATGCATCTTGGCAGAAGATGAGATTCTGTGTACAATACTTTAATAAGGAAAATATTAAAAAATTATTAAAATATTTATAAATAAACCTAACTTATGTTTTCCTCATCGCCACAAAAGTACATTAATAACTGGTGAAATTTAAAACATCGATAGGTTGATGAAAAAAGTTCAGACATTCAAATAACTTAACAAGTGGTTTTATGTCCTCTTATCATTGTTAAAAACTTAACTCATTCTAGAGAATGTGAATTTGAGGTGCTCTTTCAAAATAGACTTGTCAAAACTCAAAAACTAGATATATTACTGAACTTTAAAAAGCACAAAAAATGTCTAATTCTAATCTCAGTAATAATTTTACAGATATTTTGAAAAACAATATTAATTTTCGCCTACTGCAACCATTATTTGAAATACTAATATGGAGAATCTTGAAATTAAAAATATAAATAAATTGCAGTTGAAATGACCTCAACAATATCATGAATTCTGAGTACAAATAAAGACCATGATGATTTATCATACAACAGAAAAATTTTTCCGACATTCAGAGCTAATGTGTGTAGAATGCATTTATCTGTTCCTGTAATTTTAAATCAAAGAATTTGCAAACGACAAAAAAAGACCTAATAAATATATTGATTGCATGGCCTTTATATAGAACAAACATTTCTGAAAAAGCTATACATAAAAGTGGTAAATATAACATTGATAAACTAAATTTTATGATTATAAAGAAATTTAAAAAGGGGATTTTAAATTCTGAAACCATAAGGTAATGTAAAATACATATTAATAAAAGAATTCCTGAACCTCTACTGCATTTAAATAATTTCACTTTTGCATTCATTAAAAACTTCTAAAAAAAAAGGTTGCATTTAGGGTAGAAAACTTTTATTTTAAAAAGAAGAGACTTTTATTCAAAAATCATGTATTTCATTTAGAAAAAGTGAGCACACTTTTACAAAAAAAATTTAGTAAATTTGCTTCATAAATTTTAGAACAGATATAGGAAATTAAAATTTGATTCACAGTCAATATTTGAATATTTGTGATGATAACCTAGAAAGCAAGTTGGAAGTATCCCCAGAAGTCAAGTTTCTTTTGTTTTATTCACATGCATTTCCCCATAATTTATATAAATACAATATCTATTAATAACAGCATTAAATAATAATTAAATTAATAATTAAACTAAACTGGATCCAGCTTTCGAGCAAATAAAAGTGAATCCTATTTTCTTTTTAGATGAAAAAATATATTGTTTTGCAATATAAGTAAATGTATATATGATTAATTAAAATTATTTAAATTTAATCCAATTTACCTTATGATTGTTAATATCTTAATAATCATTATTCCCAGAACTGTGTAATAAACATCATTTCCTAATATTATAGTTTTAAACATGTGTTTTTTCTTCAAAATAGCATGCTAATATTCTTCTAAGAAACTAAATGCTGCATATGAAACAAAATTTTGTAGAATACAATATTTACTGTTCACTAAGTGCTAGAAAAAATTTGGAAAAATATAATACTTACTTCCCAATAATTTCCCTCAATTCATACACATCATCAAATAGAATTTCATCATCAGCCATTATGTTCTTTATAATTTAATCCCATCCAAAATCTGCCAGAGATATGTTCACCTGTTCAAATACTACTTCAATTTTGTGATAACTTTTGAAAGCACAAGCGGAAAATGTGATTCAACTAGAAACTAATACACAGAAACATCTATTTTAAATGTAACACCCACATTTTAAAAAATTAAATAATTCCTTTTGGAAAATTTTACACAAATTAAACACTGGCAATTTGATAGCTGTGAACTTTGATAACACTTCTTCCAAATTTCACAATTATTCGTAATAGCACACCAAGAATTGCGATACAATTCATCAGACAATTCTAACACATGTTTGTTTTGAGAGATGCCAAGTTAAATGTTATCTCACGCCGCTAGCAGATATGCCGATGCAGGAAAGGAGAGATTGAAGGAGTGGAAATCTAAACTCCTATTGGTCAGCGTCACTATGGCATGAGTGCTACATATTATGCTTTATCATTACTTTGGCAAGATTATGTAAGAGAGACACGTCGTAAAAGGAAAGTGCTTAATTAAATAGCTGTTTTGTAAGTTGATTGTCAATACAAAATGATATAGAAGAAGATACAAAGGGTTTTAAATGACAAAATCGTACTACTTAGTTTAAATTCTAGAATAGTTGGAGATAAAGTATGGGGTAAAAATGCTTTTTTAAGCTCTTTTGATCTTTATTGATTCAATATTAGAACAGTATAAAAGGTCTAATCATGAAATAAAAGTTTTTATATCTATTTTATTAAAATACGATAGATAACAGAGAAAATATCTTCTGACAAGAGATATATTAAAAATTATTGCTAAAAATCCCTTAGGGAAAGTCTGGGTCCTGGACCGTAAAAGGCAGCTACTTAAAAAGAAGTAATATATATGTTCTTTATCTTTATCATTTATAACACATTCAATGTTATTCATTTTTCTATTTTAATGTTTTTTAATTATGTTGTACAATATAAGAATATATTAATTTTAAAAAATTCAGGTATGTCGAAAAATGAAATACTCTTTTAAAGAACTTTTACAACTCAAAAATCCTCAATTTCTTTGAGTTTATATATATATATATAATTCAAACTTTTTAATTTTTAATTTATTTCATAATTTCACCATGCTTAAGCAAGTGACAAGTTTTGTTTTAGTAACTCTTCTCCTAAGCTATTCGAGAGCATTATAAGTTTTTCCAAAACCTCGAATAGTTACTAGATTATTATTAAAAAGAATATTTTTTATGTAAAATGTTGAAAACCTAGTGTAACCGAATATCTTTCAAATATATTTTAGGAAAAAATTATTTGGAAAGCTTATTTTAATAAATTACTTTATCATAAACTTTTTTCTCTGTCTGCTAAAATTTTACAGAATAAAATCTTCAAATTTGCACATGATAACAATCAAATGCGACCGTTTAAATTTATTTTCCCTTTTAAAATAATAAAATGAAACTGTGCATTTTAAATAATTTTTGCTGACAGCAAGTTGTTAAAATGTCTAATAAATAAATTTATTTTCCATTTTCATGTAAAAAAAAAAAAAAATTAGTTCTTGACAATAGTTTGAGGTAAATATAGCCATGTTTAGAAAATATTTTTCAATTAATTGAACAGGAGAAATTATTTTTAAAATTGTCCTCGAAAATAGATACGTACATGTTTTCTACCTTTAAACTCTTTGTTTGTAAATATAACTCTATTTGATTCTTAATAAGTTGGTTTAAAATGGAGAATAAATTCAATTTAAACATTAGAGATAAACCATTATATGTTAATGTATATGCGGGTGGGAGGGAGCTTCCTGAAGTTCTTATACAGTTTTTCGATTCTTTTCAGCATGACAAATAAATAAAATCTACTTCTACCTTTAAGTATTTTAATAGGAAATGCTATTGCTGAATTCCTGAATTTTTTTTTTTTTTACTGAATAATATATCTTTTATGGATTCATACGAACGTAAAAAAAAACAAACAACTAACAATGATAATTAACTAAAATAATAATAGACACTCTGTTCTGAAACAAATACAGTGACACATTTAGGCTTAGAAATTCGCCCATAAGGCAAATTTTTAAAGGTGAAAAACCTCAAAATATCAATATTAAAAGGGTAGAATTATTTTTTTAAAAATAATTCATCGTGTAAGTAGTAAACTTTAAAATATTTAACGAATAGGTGCTAAAAAAATTCTAGTTAAGTATAGCATTTATCTATTAACGTTTGATTTTTCATAAACTTTTCTTAAAAAATCTAAATGTAGCGTTTGTTTGTTTATTATTATAACACAAAATATTGATTCACCATATTTAATTATACCTTTGTCCTGTTACTCAAAAAATTTATTGTAACTTTTTTTAATTTCACTTAAAAATTGTATAATTTTAATGTGAGGCGTAATTCATGCCTAAATTCAATACTTAAATTCAATTAGAAACCATTATTACTACTCATATTATTATTATTATTATTATACCGAGTGTTTCAAAAAGAATATCGGAGTTTCAACGTTTTATATTATTTATCACACATAAGTTACAAGTATAATTCATACATTGAATGAAAGAGTAGCTGAAACAGTTTTACTTACAAGTCTACAAACGTTCAATGTGAGCCCCATTCGTCCCACGACACAAATCAATTAGATTGGCAAGTTCATTTTAAACTTTTTTCAGTGTGTGTTTGAGGAAATTCTTGGCAACAGCCTAATCCTGTGTCTTAAGTCTGGACGGTCATCTGGCAGCGGTGGAACGAACACACAATCCTTTATGAACCCTACAGATAAATGTCACATGGCGACAGATCGAGTGAACGTGGAGGACATGCTATACAAGCTTTATCGGGAGGCTCTTTGCGACCAATCCATTGGTTGAGTACAGTGATATTTAACCAATCGCGTGCTGAGAAATGCCAGTAAGGCGGTGCTCTCTCTTGCTGACAAATGAAGTTATTTGGTTCGCTTTCTTCCAATTGTGGAAAGAGTCATAGTTGTAGAGCATCAAGATAGGCAGAACCAGTTACAGTTGGTTACTAGTTACAGCCTTGGTCGTCCCGTACTTTTCCCTATACAAAGACAGCCAGTTGCTTCAAACTGATGATACTACCTAAGAATGTTATTATTTGGAGGTTGATAACCGAATTTAATACGGAACGCTCGTTGCACAGTAATAGCAGATTTTGTCTTTGCAAACTAGGGACACAAAACGCTTTCTGTTTACTAGTCGTCATTTATCTACTAGCTCGTTGATCGGAGAGAAAGGGGGAAAAATTGGCATTCGTTTTGCACACACGAGCACACATGCTAGCAAACAAAACTGTTTCAGTTGCTCTTTCATTCGATGTATGAGTCATACTAATATGTTATATGTAATAAATACTATAAAGCATTAAAACTCCGACATTCTTTTAGAAACATCCGGTATAAGGGCGTCAAATTAACTTGGGTCTAGGGATCCTCCATCGAACAACTAAACACACATTTTTCATTTTAAAGATGTAGCAAGCTATTGGTTTTTTTTTTTCAATTCCTACTATTAGCTTACACTCTTTATATATTTATTTAGTTATATATTTATCTTGTTCAAATTTTCAACCGTTAATAATAAAATACTTTCTATTCATCCAATCAAATTCAAATAATTTTTTCTTAACTTGTACTGACGACACTTGAGTTTAATACAGTTTTTTCAAATATTAATTCATTAATTAAATTTAATTAAATTAATTATGGGTTTTTTTGAGCCAACTTAGATTCGTCCCCCTATTGTCGAACAATGTAACTGTTAAAAAAGGCCCAAAAAAGTTCTTAAAAACCTATTTTTCACCCAAACCGGGGGGCTTTGTTAAAAATGCAGACAAATCATAAAAGTGTTTTTAAATTCTCATTAGTTCTCTGTTCCATTATATATATATATATATATATATATATATATATATATATAATAAAGGCCCCAGGCCTGCGGGTAAAAGAGGAAGGCATCATCTCAAATAATTTTTTATTTCTTCAATCACATAAAATCCAAAGGGCCCCCCTTTGGGCAAACGAGAGTAGAACATTAACAATATTGGACAAGATACGCCCCTTTTTGAGTATGCTTTTTCTTCGTCAGCCTGCTCCACCTTTGAAATAGGCTTATTTCCCCCAAAATCCTTAGGGGAAAGAGTTGCTCTACTTTTATTTATTACTTAATTTTGGAAAAAATTTTTTAAACCGTATATAACATATATATCCATCCCAATTTTCAATCTTAAAACACTTTTATTCATCCATTCAAAGTAGGAGTTGACTTTAAATTTTTTTTTATATATTACTTGTTTCTTTAACCCGTTTGGGATCTTTCCAATTTTATAGTCTTCATATAATCAACTACCAAAACGATTATCTTGATTATCACTACAATCAAAAAAACTAAAAGTCATGATTATCACAAATCAAAAAACACTACAGATTGTCAGTTTTCATACAATCAACAAACACTGTCCGTCGTGTTAAAACATTTTCAAGAAACTCTATTCTTGGTACAGAAAAACCATACGCCGTGCATCGGTTCTCACCGAAGAAATTCAATTTCTTTTTCCCCAAAACCCAACGCTTCGGCTTTCCAAAAAAAGGGACTTTTTTCCCCGACCGCCTTTTCCGAGGTAAAAACCTTTCCTCCCACAAAACACAGTAACCCTCCGTAACTGCGCCGACTTACGCCAACATTCCATAATCCTCCGCCAACAGTAGCCTCAGACACTACACCGTGCAGGAACATGATTACATATATGTGATCACTTCAGGGAACACGGTATCATATGTGAGATTGTTTTTTCCCTTCCGAGCCGGACCCCACCGGTGAGATCTGGATTTAATTTTGGGAATTTAATTTATAAACCAAAAATTTTAGATATTTATTCAGCAAGGATTTTATATGAATTTTGAAATGGAGTTGAGCTTAACAGGGAAAATCAACTGGTCCTGAATGGGTTAAAAAGTAGTTTCAAATAATAATAAATATTTCATGATGGACCTCTCAGATTCATGTAGCTTTTCAGGAAAAAATTATTTCAGTCATTAATTTCCCCACACTGGGAAATATCTAGAGTAAATTTTTTTCAATCATTCGAATAAAGATAGTTTAAACACACTGTGGATTAGCGTCCATGATGTTGTAAGGGGCTCCGTTTTTTCTTTCATAATTCTGGGTTCTTTTGGTGGCCAAGATAATGGCAACTCTTTTCCCAAAAAAACCCAAGAAGCGAAATGGAACAAGAAATGCAAAAAAGATAGCTTTTAAAAGAACAGAAGTTTCAGTAAGGAAGGGGTTTGGGGGAAAGTTATTTTGGGAAAAAAAGGGAATTGAAGCCTATCGTAAAATTACCTGGAAACCCAACCATTACTAAAGGGAATTCTTTCGGCCCCCCCTTCCAAGAAAGTAAAAATAGAAAACGATTTTGGTAGTTGGGATATTATTAGAATTCCTAAAACCCCTAAAGTTTTTCGAATGGTAACCATTTTGTGGGGCTTAAGATTCTCATTTTTTTTTGTTTCAAGTTTTTAAAAGTCATTTGGGGTTTTCTATTTGTTAAGGCTTTTTTCCCTTTTTCCCTTTATTTCTCAGTCGCGGGAGCGTTTTGTAAGACGGGGGGGCCCCCGTTTCGGCTTTTTTTTTCGGTGGTGAGGGCCAGTGTACCCTGGGGGGGGGCCCCCGGAGGGACCAAGAAGGAAAAGGCGTTTGGGGTTGTTGAACTTTTTGCCAATGCCAAAAATTTCTTGGTTTGGGATAAAATTAGTATCCAACGCCAAATAAAGGGTTAAATTTTTGACCCGGGGAGCTTCCCAAAAAAAAAATTTGGGGAAAAAGTAGGCTAATTTTTTTATTAAAATTTTAATATTATTAGAAGTGCAAGTAGGCGGATTAAATAATCAAATAGAGAAAGTGGTCTAAGTTACGCGATTCTGTTTAACTATCATTGTGTGTTGTTGTTCATTATAGATTCTCACTCATTTAAATTTATCTAAATTGTTAGACATTTAAGTTCTATTCTTAATATATTAAGAATTGAAATCATATTAAGAATTTAAAATGACTATTCCTTTCGCGCAAACCCTACACCTCTAGCTCACGCTGACAATCAAAGATACGGTCACCAAAGGGGGGTGGTATCACAATGTAAAGGACCCAGGGAGGGCGGCACTGCATGCGCCCTGACATGTATCTCAGCTCGTTTTTCAGGGAGGCTAGTGGCGATCCCCAGAGACCCAACAGAGGCAAAACGAACGGACGGAGACAAAAGTAACGACGAATTGTCTAAAAGAGGAACTTTATAGCCACTTGGCTAAGATACGCGTTTAACTTAGTATAGTATTTGTATAATTATGTAGTTCCCTTTTCCCTGTTACTGCTAAAATAAACAGTTTTATTTGTTACCTCTTAATGATTACTAGCTAACGAACCAACATCATTATAACATAGAAGAGGAAAATAGTGTGCTAGTTTATCATTATCTGACTAAAACTCAGAATTGCGAGATTTATGAGACGTGATTAGAGCAGTGCTTCTCAAACTTTCAGTACTTGCGACCCAATATTCAATCACAATTTTCATCTCGCCCCCCTCCATACAATAACAATGTATTGTATTCGATAATACGATACTTTGACTCTAAAGCTACAATATGACTTTAACCTCTTTGCCAGCAGCGTATATAAATGTCTTACTCAGCCAGTGCGTAAATTTCCCCGGACGTATATATACGTCTTTCCGAAATATGTTCACTATAATCCATAAAATTATTCCAAAGACTTTGGAATGCAATAAAATTACCTTAACATTGTTTGAGAAGGATTTACTTATTTTAGAGGATTTTCTTTATGTATATTATATATATATATTCCCTTTATTCCTCCTCCAAAATACACCACATATGCGTGAATACGTGCAAAACGGTGGCATTAGGGAGTGAATCGCGTAACTTTTAATCTGCAGTTAAGGAATTAATTATAATCCGTACACACACACACACACACAAATCATCCAGATAAGTTTTAATTTTATATATGACCAACCAGTGCGGTTACTGGTAATTATTAAACTTGTTCTTAACTTAGTAGAGTGTTAAGATAATTATAAAGTTCCTTGTGCAGTACTGATGCATTTATAAGTGTATTATATCAGTGTAAGTATTTTTTTTTCTTCAATATAACAGAATGTATTTTGTTTGTTTTACTTTCAAAAAATTAATAATTTTTCGAAATAATCTTTTGTTTTCTACTTTTCAATATGCTCGCGCCCCCTTCTAGAGTTATTACGCTCCCTTAGGGGGGCGCGCCCCACAGTTTGAGAAACGCTGGATTAGAGAGCCGACAGAAACAGATAGCTGAAAGCTTTCTATATAAAACAATGTCCTCTAAATTGAAAAAGAGCACCTAATGATGAAAAAAATGCTTTTTTCATACAGATAATTACTCTAGTTTAAGATTTTTCTGAAACCATAAACATAGTGATCTAGACAAAAACTACATTTGTGAACTCCTGAATATTCTTCCTAAGCTAAAGTTATCACCAGAAAAGTTTTAGATTAAAGAAATCATTCCCCTATAAAATTATAAAAACAATGTTAATAGATCTACATCATAGGCTCTGTAACCGGTTTCAAATATCAGAAGTAAGCGTTATTCTCATCGGAAAGAAGACAATGAATAATCTTGTTGCTCTAAACTCGTATAAGACCAATTCAAACTCAGCAAAAGTCCTCACACACATTAAAAATAATTATCTAAATCTCAAAAAAAGTTCGCATTCAGTGTCATATCAGAAACATAATTAATCTATGAAGTAAGCAATCATAGTAGATCAGTGGTTTTAATATGGAAAATATAACGATGAAAAATGGCATAAAATTATTTCTGCAATGAAATATGAATTACTAATACTTTCTTGCACAATTTTATAGCTTCTACTTTATTATGTAATATCATAAAATATGTGTGGTAGAATAACAAGACTTTTAGCTCTCGTTTCATCAGAATCCGGTTTGTTACATCTGAAGGAAGATTCGATCTGAGCGCCTTCCGTTCCGAAAACGAGTATCTTAACCATCACGCCAAAACGATCGTCGTCGTGGGGTGGCTATTACTGGTTTATATCGATATCACACTACCCCCATGCCAGTGATCTGGAGAATAAGCGAACAAGCAATACCATGTTTGTGGCGAGCGTGTGAGCAGTTGCGTCGCTTTGTGGGTTGCGTCATTTGTGTGACGGCTTAATTGTGTCATGTGTCTGACGGCTTGGTTGCTTTTGTGATGGCTAGATGGCGCCACGACTGAAGGGTGCGTTTCTCTTTGCACGGCCAGGGTCTCCAATGAAGGAGTTAGCACTCTCTTCCAGCGCACGCATCTCCAGAGAGCAGGAAACTGATGAAAAAAATAAAAGCAATCTGAGAACATCGTCTCATACTTTAAACCTACAGTCTCCCACATATCCAAATGATTAATTCTCAAATGAAACAAAGCAGACAACTATCCAGTTAATAGTTTTTCATGTAAAAACAATCTACATTTTGCAATCACACTTTAGAGATTGATTTCAGAACATTTTTACTTTAAATAATTCCGGTGCTATAAAAAAAAATCTAAAAAATAAAATAAAAATTTTTTAGAGGTTAATTTACTTTTCTCTCTATGTATAAAAAAAGTTTTTCGTGATGTTACAGTAATTTTTTTACGTTCTTTTACAACTATGCCAACGTTGAAAATAACTCGCTAAGCTAGCAACCCCTATTTCGCATGTGTCTTGCGCGCTGAACTGGCACCCATATACTTAGTTTCATATAATGTCTCCAATACGGTTGAGATAGTACCTTATTGCAAGCGTTCGCATAAAAATATCGCAACGGTTGCCTAGACTGGAATTGTTGAGTGAGAAGAAAGACGTTGTCTCATACAAAGACTTGTTAACAATCAAGGGAACTAAATATTCGTTTTTCCAGGAAGCTGTAAGAAATGCAGATTGATCAAAATCTAAAAACATCTTCTTTATCAATGAAGTGTTGGACGATGCAGCTTCAATGATGAGTTTAACTGAAGAAGAGCGCTAAGAACGAATTTTGCAACAACAAAAAAAGAATAAGCAAGTATAACTATTTAATTCTTGTAAATTACAGTTTTACAATTTGAGCATGATTATGAACATTTGTATAATGGGGGTTGGTTCACCGTTATGAGGACAGGGGGTACTTCCCCAGAATTATTAATTTTTTACATGAATAGTCACATTCAGTTTATTTAAAATATCAAAGAACTAAAATTTTCATTCCACATAACATAGGAATGCAGCATGTATTTTTTCCTATTGAAAATTGAAAACTGAACGTTAAAAGGATGGGTATTATTTTTTTCTCACTAACAAAGAACCCATTACCTTAAGCCAAAATCTTTCCCTTACCTCTTGACAGATTTTTCTCTCTCTCTTCCCTTATTTTTATCTAAATTAGAATCATCAACACAAATGATGGCTCAAAATCGATGCAAGAGCAATATTGGCTTCAAACCAATCACATCTTAACGGACTGAAGCTAACACGTGTCACACCATGTTCTATCATGATTTGTCATTCCCATGCTGCCTACTCTCACCCATCTGAATTTGTCGGTTGAATTCGGTAACACCCTGCATATGCTTTGCATTGTAGTGTAAAAAAATAATAAATAACATTATACAAATTTGTGACAATTGTTTATGGTATCCGACTACGTTCGGAACCGTGATTTTGCAAAAGCGTACAAACGAATATTTTTTTTAAATATTTAATGTCACTTAGATTAGAATACACGCATAAAATTGTTTTGGGTAAATTATTACAATAAAAAATTATTTAAATGCAATATTTTAGCGAAAAATGAACTTAGAGAATTACCTTTTTTTTCAAAACATTCCCCTTTGATGAAAAATGCTTCTATAATAATAATATTTTGCTTATATAAGGCTAAGACTTCTCGAGATGTCCCCATCCAGTAAGGTGGCTATGACCTTCGGTTTGTAACCGAGTGGTTCGGATCCCGAATAAGACATGGTTGTACTTCTTCGGGAAAGAAGCCGGTCTTCCTCCTGAAATGGATTCTCGTCTCGAAAGGAAAGCAGCGCACCCCTTTTTGTTATATGTTGGGATCATCATCTGTAATAAATGTGTATATTCTTCTGTTGTATTGTATGCTTTCTGTTCTTCTTCACTTGTATTTCATATGTTCCCTGTGTGTGGATAAAAAACACACAACAACTTCTCCAGAGGGCCTGAACTACGGCTTTTGAAAAATGCACATTATTTTCATAGTTACTACCCATTGAAATAATTATCAGTGTTTTTCTGTTAAAATTTCCCCACTCTGATGTATTAAAATATGGATAAATCCCTTTCTAAATTATATATTTCAAAAATACTAGTTCATGCTCTGTACATAGGTCTAAGCTATATGTAGGCAAAATATCATTATTTCGGAAGCATATTCCATAAAAGAAGAATATTTTGAAAATAAATAATTCTCTATGTTCATTTCTTGACAAAATATTGCATTTAAATAATTTTAATTATAATAATATACTTAAAACAATTTCTCATACGCTTATTCCAATCTAAGTGACCCTAAATATTAAAAAAATATTCGTTTGGGTGCATTTGAAAAATCACGATTTCGAACGTAGTCGGATACCTTAAATATGTCTCTCAAGTAAGGATAGGAAAATATCACGACAAATCTTAATTTTTTCATCTTGTATACGTTAATTAAAAGCTTTGAACCAAAAATCTTCGTAGACATTAATCAACTCTCAGAAGTCCATAAACAAATATTATTTACGTAATTGTGAATGAGATGCTTTTCCTCAGAGTTTACATAAATGGTATGAAAGTTAGAAAATAACGAAAAATATAAACTATTAAGCAGGATTTAATTAGCTTTCTTTCATAAATATTTTCTGATGACCTTAATTAAAAATTTAAGGATATCTACCATGAGTAATTTTGTTCTTGAAGTTTGTATGTGAAGAAGTATGGGAAATTTTTTGTTTGTTTTTAAAATTATCCGAATTTCTATGCAGCACAAATGTTTTAATGGAACGTAAGTAGTGATGGAGTTGAAACAATAAAGATATTCCTTTGTTCTAATGGATACTTTTTTTCCGTTTTAAAATTGTCGTATGCAAGAAAAAATTATTTTCTCTTAAGATGACTGAAATAGTTAAAATTAACAAAATTTTGGTAAAGAGTTTTTTCTACAATTGAAAAAAAAAGTTCTTTATAAGCACTTTTCTGTATCTTCTGCAAAATATTCTTTTTTGAATTGATTTATTTTACAACCATACAATATTTTGTGTGAGTGTTGCGGTTTTAAATGACATCCTGTTTTGATTATATTCATTCCTCATAAATTGTGTGTGTGTGTGTGTGTGAACTTTTTATTTCTTAAATATTTCTTGCTAACCAAATTTTGCTTGAAAGCTCAATATTTTAAAATATATTTTTATCTCACAATAAACAGAATTTCTGCATGGGTTTCAAATTAATATGTCAATCTGTCTTAAAAATTTTCCGACTGAAACTATTCGGTGTTTTTTTTTAAAACAGAAACACCAAAACAAAACAAAAAATTATCTGAGAAGTTCGATTTTTTTCTCTCCTGTTACTAATTTAAGTATGAAATTTTTAATTTTGTCTTTAAATATGAATAAAAATTTTACGAAGAAATTATTTCGATTTTAAATCACAAAAGAGTGATTTTAAAAATACTTTTTTAAAAAAAATGACGAAAAAGTGGAAAAAAGGTCAAAAGGGCTTTCAGAATTCATTGCACTGCGAAAAGTTTTAAAACAAAATTTGGCTATAGTATGCAGCAATCTTTATTCTTGGGGAAATTAGACAATTTAACATTTGGAGTTCAGTGTGAACTTTCTAAGAGATTCACTGATTGAAATTCTAACAAACAAACAGTAAGTCATAGGGATTATGAGTTGAGACGGCTTTTTTCGAACTGTTGCCCCCTCAAACAAAAGTGACATTGTGAATCTACAGTAGTTTCTGAGATAAAATTCATCTGATGTCGATACCTTAATACAGAAGTTTGACGTCTTAGTGTTTTTTTTCCTTTTCAGGTAATCTTGAAATAAGCACACATATTTTTCATAACTCCTTACGTTACAGCTTACCATCGAAATTTTCAGTCAAATTTGGTAATATTTGGGAATGTTATCATTCTCGAGTTCTTTATCTGACCTTTCTTCTTATTTCAGAACCGTTCAACGATAATTCCTTCAACGTGTATATAAACATTAGTTGCACAGTCATTTTCCTCTTCAAATTGAGATAGGTAAGGAAAGACCAAATATAAAAGTGCTGGAGGGTTGTACATTTTCTGCAATATTTTTGCGTTCTCCTACTAATATAGAAAAATAAGCATTAAACGGGCTCTTATAAATGTTATCAATCCTTTCAAAAAGTTCTTATAGTATGTTCTAAGAAACATCTCTTTGTAGTGTTTATTCAATTTGAAGGAAATGAAAATGAAAGCCTTTAATTAAAGACAAATTATTTTTAATGTGAAGTAATTTTAAAGTTTAGGAAGAATGCTGCTAATAATATTTAAGTGAAAGTATTGCAAAATCAGTAATTCTCAAATTGTGAACTATTATTATATAACAAATCACTTTTATTAATATCCATTTATGGTAAAAAAAAAAATCTCATATTAGTTATTCGTAATTTTAAAAAAAATTCTGAACATTTTTTTTTTTTTTTTTTCGTAATTTAAATCTTTTACTCAAAAACTTAATTTAACTGTTTTGTCTTTTCATTAGCTTATTATTGTAAACCTGAAATCTTCCACTTTATATAAATTTTAAAAATTAAAGACACTCTAGTATTCGTGTTTTATAAATGTAAAGTTTTATTTGTGAGATAATTATTGTACCTATTTTAATAAATATTATAGAATAAGTTTCCATTGAATTCTTGAAGCTCGCCTTTATTTTTTAATAATAAACAATATTTTCTCTCTTTTGAAAAATCAAAAAAGTAATATTAAATTATTATTTTTTAATATGAGAATTTTTTAATTTTAAAAAATACATATACTTGGTTCTTTCAGTATCATTCATTCATAATCGAATGTGCAATTTGGCGTGAAGATATCCAGGTTACCAGAGTCAGTGTCTCAACCAATCAAAATCATGAACTAACATTCTGAATTCTTGAGAGATTCTCTGAACCAGACGAAATTTCAGGCATGCGTCTTCAATTTTAGTTTTGTTATAAAAATTTAATAAATATTTTTCTTTCAGTTTCATGTTTTGAATATGTCGAAGTCTTCTAGAAATATTTAATATTATCCAGAATCATCATCTGATTTTCATTTTGTATTTTAACAACATTGTTTTATCTTATCATTAGGTAATGTTCTGTGACAAAGCCTCTAGTTACAAATAGCAAAGCGATTCCACATAACTAATCGCAACCGTTCTGCACTTTATTAACCGCATCCGTTTTTCATTTGCGATGTTTTGTTGATTATTCATATGATTTTTAATGAATATTGACAGTTATTTTAGTGCCCAGAGATTGTTGCGATATAGTTTGGGTTGACTGAGTATGCTTCATATTTTCCTTCCATATGATTTATTTTTATTTTTACCCATCAAAATTTTCTTGCAACTCAATAAATGACATAACCAAGTTGAAGTTTGACAATTAAGGTATTAAATTTTCCCGGTTTCTGTTTGAAATAATTTGTGTATATGATCATATAAACATCTAGATAGAATTTACTTTATAACCAACTCGGTGTTTTTCTGTTGTCGATCATTTGTGAGCAGTGTGAATTCGGAAAATAACTATTCAAATTTTTGTAAACTGAATTTAGTAGGAAGTAATCGAAATTTATTACATACTGTCTTCCTCTTTAGTTATTGTTTTCGAATTAATATTAAGTTATTTTTTGGATGTTGCTGTTCTATTAAGCAACATGTCAAAATATTTTCACTTTTTATAAAAGTGTTCGTTTTGTCATTTGAAATTGATTAAACGCTGTTCAGTTTATTTTTAAAAAATTGTTTGTTTTTTTTTGGCTGCTTTTGTGATGAATTTATTTTTATATTTTTAATATAATTTTTTATAATTTATCTTTTCATATAATTTGAAGTAAAGGAAATGTAAACTGCTTCAAAACTGAATGTTTTCCCCTTAACATTTTCCATTTTAATTTATATTAAAGTGGATGGTCAAATAATTGTTAAGTATATAACATGGGACAATCTCTATATACTGTTATTTTTTCAAAAATTTTTTGTCATTGTATAAATTAATCAGTAATCTCTTTGAATTATATCTTGTGCAATTCATGTAGCAAAAATACATCAGTCAAGAAAATATATTTGATGGAATGCATTTAATTCCTAAAATTTTTACTTCTTGGTACTGAAAACACAAAGCATTATCTTATGATTCTATATGGTTTCAATTTTCACATAATTTCTTGAAATAATATGTCTTTTAAACTGGAAACTTTTATAGATTTAGGTTTAACCTGTAGCTTTTGATTGCATGCGTTGTTAGTGTATTCAACTGTTTTTCAAAGTTAGGTCATTTCATTTTTATCTTTTTAAACCTGTTACTGTTCTGTTTTATTTCATTAGTGAAAAAATGCTTACTTATTTATAAAATGATATTCATTATCAATTAACTTTCATAAACATATAATGTGAATTATATTTTCCATCAGTGTTGAAAAATGCATCAGATTGACTCTCTGTGAAAAATGACTTTCATACACCAAAATTTAAAATCCTCTTAAATAGATAAAACCTTTTTTAAGCTTTAAAAACAAGTTTTATGAATGTTTCTTTTTCTTTTTTTAAATTATGTTTGGGATGTTTAAATGTTATAGTGTACACCAAAAGTAAAAAGTGTGTTGCAGAAACAAAATAATACTTATATGTAATGAAAGTCATCTTTTCTCAAATTAATTATTTCACTTATAAAATATATACATCATTTGAATTTGTTGTATTGTTTATTAAATTTAAATCATGTTTTAAGTATTCTTCAAATTTTTCCCCATTCTTTCTTAACATTTTTATGGCTTAAATTTATTTTTATATATAAATCCTCTGAATTTCTTTATTAGTTAAACTTTTTTTTTAAATTCAAAATAATTATACTCTCATTCTTCATTATTGGATTTATTACAGCTTTTTCCTATGTGTAGGGTATTTGTTATTTTCTAAGGTTATTCACACCTATTTTCAATAGTTAAGCATACAGTCTTGTGTAAATAACTGATTTAACAATAAGAATGAATCATAAATTTAAAATTTCTCACAGGGTTATTTTACTTTTCCAAATTTTGCAAATGAAGTCATTTATATGTTGAGTTCTGTTCAATATGTAATCTAATTATTGAAATTGAATGCTACTAGACCAGGGGTACTCAACCTTTTTTTCTGCTGGGCCGCATACATATGTTAGCTATTTCCCGTGGGCCACAACATGAGTTTAAAGGACTGGGGTGAGAAATGCTTTAGGGCCTAGATAACATTGTAATTTTAAACGTGGAAAGTTGATCAAAATATTATAATTCCTGTTTTGCCTTTTTTAATTATTATTTTTTGTATTTTTTATTTTTGTCTCAAATAATAAATTAAAAGAATTAAAGAAACACTCCTTCACAATGTTTGCATCATTAAACGGTTTCATATGATTATCAATAATGTAAAAAACTTCATAGAATGTCTTTGTTACTGCTGTGACATTACCACTGATAAAACACTTTGTTGCTGTTTCAAAGAATATTCAATAAAACCTATTTATCATCTCTTGAAAGAGATCTTAGAGGAAAAGTTATCGAATGATTCCTATTTATTGGTATTTTGTAAATACAGCACTTTCGTGACAAATCAAACAAGTACTGATCCATGTTTGTTTTTCACTACAAAACAGTCAACCTCCAAATCGTTCGAATATTTTTCTCTTGCAAGTTATAAAAGATTGTTAAAATAGTTCCACCCATAAAATTGTTGCTACTCTACTGTTGTCTGTTATCACAAACCGTAATCCTTACAAATAGAAAACGAATATCAATTTGCATCTGCACGACATTGACAGCAAAAAACAAAATCAAATATATTTGATTTCTTGTCAAAAAATCTCCCACCAAATTTTTAGTACATTGTTTTTAAATTAGTGAATTTCTCAGAGCAATGGGTCAGGACTGGGCCACTTAAAAAGGCTCGGTGGGCCCCAAGTTCAGTATCGCTGCACTAGACTGTTTGAATGTCGTGGCCATTCTGAATGCAAATTTTTATTAAATACTTTCTTGATTTTTATTAGAACGTATGAATTTCTGCTTTTTTTATGAACTGTTCTTAAACTTATTTTTTTATTTGATTTTTTTTCATTTTGCGGAAAATTAACTTATTTTCTGAGATATATTATGAATATTTCAACTACAAGTCAAAGCAATATTGTCAAATCTTAATTTTTGTTGAGACTGATATAATGCATAAGTATCATTTCCTTACTAATTTTCAAGTCAAAAATTTCATTTGAAAATTGGGAATCCGATGTATCTTGTAATATTTCTTCTACGTTTTATGAATTTCTATTTGTAATGTTCAATTTTTATTTTGTCTTAAAAATACATGAACAACTTTTTGGGATTTTAATACAATTCTATTTCATTTAATTCTGACATTTTCACACAGCTTGTTTTATGAGTTAAATTTTATTTGATTTTCTTATGGTTGTGTATTCATTTATATTCATATTTATATTCATTAGTAATTAAATAAATGTTGAATGACATTTGTCTGTGTGAAAAAAATAAATATTTTTATTTTCAAGCCAAAATAGAGCTATTCTATTTATATTGTTGATGTTGTACCTGCATATTTATGTAACTGCATCCAAATTTGTACCACACAAATTGCACCATGATATCATAACAGCAAAATAGAACAACATTAAAAAATGATTCTTATGTGTTTTATTTGGAACAAAAAAAAATCAGTCACATTTTGATGGAAAGTGGTGCAATTCTCACAGCACAAATTTGGCTGTGGTGAAGTTAATACGTTAGTACCGCTGATGCTGTAGTTCCTCATATTAAAAACTTGAAACTGTATTCATTTTAAAATATTTGTCTCTGATCTAGACGGGAAAAGATAAAATAGAATGACAAGAAAGAGGGTTGAAAAAAAGAGAAGGATCACTAGGGAAGTCCTCTCGTGAGGTCAGTAAAAGGAGAAGAGAGGTGGGAGGCCTCTGATCCCCTCCCCCGGTACTCACCCACAAAATTGGGGTAGAACCGAGCAAAATCGTACTGTCACTTGAATAGTGCTCAAGACTACGGACAACGACAAGCGTACATCTAGCCCTTTGCCATGATGAATTTCATGGGCCTTGATCTGACTACGTCAGACAGGTGGCATTAGCAACAACAACAAAAACTTGAAAAGATTCATTAAAATATAATAATTTTGATTCTGCATAAATAACTCTAAATTTTGCTTTGTATTGTTAAAATCAATTATGGAAGTATTTGACTTTTTAAATACCATGAGGTATGTACCAGCTGTAGCTCATAGTACCATCATTATTTTTCTTATATTAATTGGGTTGATTCAGAGATTCAGTTGCATGCTATCACTTCATTGTATTATAGACTTCTTTTAAAATATTTTGTTATATTTGCTTGGGTTTTGTGTAATAATTCTAATTTAAAGTATTTTTCATTACAGGCAATCATCACAAGAACTATGTTGGTTACTTTTAGACTTCAAGAATGATAACAGATTCTCCAGTTCACTTGGTTAAAGCTCTTTTTAATTATAAGGCCACTAATAATGACGAGGTAAAGTTCACATTTAAGAAGAATTTTCTGGAAAAGCAATTGTTTTATTTGCATGAAAATATTGTCTTGCATTCTAAATTGCTTTTTCTTAAATTTTTGCATTTGTTTTTCCATTTATGATTCAGCCATGTTAGCCTAATAATTATGGTCATGAACTTGTGGTTGATCTTGGTGCCACTGAAGACGTGCTATGTAGAGGGGATGGGTGTACATTAAATCTGTCAAGGCTTTAGTCTTCTTATTGGTGTGGTGTAGGTATTTAGGAGAGTGGGGAGGTGCCAGCTCACACACTCACACACACACAGGTATCGTCCCCTTCATCTAACTGAGGTTAAAATTACGATGTTCGTTGTCAAAAGCCCTCATGTTGCTTAATAGTGCAACGTTAATATAACACTCACTCACTCCGTTTATAATCTATTTCAATGAAATAGGCTTTTTTTGGGAAAAAATAAATCTTTGGTTCTAGACCCTACTCTGTTAAAGAATCTCACATTAAATTTATATTTTATATGTTAAATCTGTCACTGAAAGTGTGGAATATCAACTTACACAAGTCACTTTTGTCGAGTGATTGTGGTAAAAAAATGCTGTTCACCTCTGATAGTTTTGACCTTAAATCATGTGATGTTACTTAAACCAATCAATTTATTGAATTCATCTATTTTAAATTACTCACTTATGGTTCGATTGTAAAAATACTGTATAAAAATTTTATCTGTAAATTATTAAGTATTCTGGAACTTCAACCTGCCGTTGCAGAGGAGGCTGATGCATGTTAAATCTGTCTTGGCTCAATGTCCTCAAGTTGGTGTGATGTGGTAGTTGGGAGAGGGTGATGCTAGCTAAGGTGTCATCCTTGTTACTTGACCAAAATTCAAAACTACAAGGTCCATCGTCAATGGGCTTGATTCATGAAGTCACATGATAAAACAAACATGTGTTTTCCATTGAATTCAAAACAAACATTAAACTAATTGTACTTGTTCTATTTGTAAAATTCACATAAAATTTCAAATTTCATATTTGGTTAAAGATGTGTAAATGTTAGAGAAAAAAATTTCTTCAAAAAGATTTTTTAATTAAAAAAAGGCGTATTTTATGCTTATACTTTTAAATAAAATGCATTTTGTATACATATGTACTTTTAAGAAAAAGTTTTTGCAAAGAGCAAAACTTGGCAACACAAGTTAGTTTTTATCGTGTGACTATGACGTCACATGAGTTTTTGAATTGATTGGCTAGAATCATGTGGCCTTCACTATCATGTGACTATGACGTCACATGAATTAACCTCATTGCCCATTTTGTTGCTTTATAGTGCAATGTTTCTCTCTCTCATTCCAGAACAAGTAGACAAAACTGATATAAAATAAATATTCTTTTCAAGTCTCTTTCTAGTTTTTTTGTTTTTATCCTTTAATAAAATTACCTTTTTCAGAGTTTATTTTTAAAAAAATTCGCGATGTCTATGTGTCTTTAAATTTTTGTGTTAAAGTGTGTAAACTTGAAACTTTTTTGTTTGTAAATTGAAATTGTCTTCTAAATGTACAATTACATTGATCAAATTTATTTGTTCTAAATTTCGTTCACCATTTAACAAAATATCATTTTCAAAATTAAGGCTTCAAAAAGACATTTTAATTAAAAAAAAAAATTGCAAAATAACAATTTTCAGAATAAATTCAGCCATTCAGTACTTATATTTCAAAAATGATATCATATATGTTTCATATTTGTATTCTTTACTTCCATAGCTTTGCTTGAAGAAAGGCGATGTGATCACTGTAACCCAAGCCATTGAAGGTGGATGGTGGGAGGGAACTTTGAATGGAGTCACTGGTTGGTTCCCAAGTAACTATGTGAAAGAGCTCAAGGCAGGTAATTGCAATATTGGTAATTTCAATATATCTATTTTCAATACTTAGTATTAATGTCACCGCAGCCAAATTTGTGCCACGCAAATCGTGCCACTTTTCACCAAAATCCAGCAATTGATTTTTTTCAAATAAAATATGGGTGTAAAAAATTTTTTTTGTTGTCATCTTTTGTTATGATATTGTATTATTCACATGGCACAAATTTGGCTGCAGTAGCATTAATGCATAAGTACCCTATTTTGTAATAAATTTAGTTTGTAGAGCTAATTTTCTATTTGTAAGTTTTTAATTATATAACTGTAAGTAAGGCTCTTCATTTATGTAAAAAAATATTATATTTATAATCGCTCAGGTTGTTTAGTGATGTAATTGAATATAAGATTTCATATAAATTTGATTCAACACTAGAATTCAGTTGTTTTTCTTCTATCATTCTTGAAATTTTTAAGTGAAACTATCTTTCTTTATAATAAATTTCTACTTATATATATATCAAAAGTATGTATATATATAATGCATCAATAAGAATATTTATTTTGTGAATTGTAGTCGTGACAGTAAAAAAAACTTTGATGTTATTTAATTTTAACACCAAGATTTATTTTGAGATTAAACAGATTTAAACACTCAAGTGTAAACAGGAAAAAACATAATATGAAAAATATAATCATGTGTTCTAAGTGAAGAGAAATGTAGGTTATTTTTAGAAATTACATCAGTGTTTTGAAGAAATATTTAAACCAATTAGTAAGGCAGGTGTACGCAATTTTGATATTATTTTAATGAAAAATCACTTATAAATCTGTCAAAATGTTTGTTTTAATTCTTTAGTACTGGATGAAATGAAACATGTTTTGAAATAGGGAATTCAGAATTATGAATTAGAATATTACAAATTGAATATTACTAATAAGATTCTAATTTTGAGGAAATATTAATTTAAGTTATTACACATATATATCAGTAATCATTTTTTACCCTTTTTGATTATTTGTCCATTGACTGTTATGGTTATATTTCTGGAATTCGTATTTATTATGTAATTAAAATGAAACCTTTTATTAAATTTGATTAGCTTCTCAATAGCACCATCTTTAAATTAAATCATTATTTTGATTTTACATTATATGAATAAAAAGTTAGATTGTGTTTTGTGTGTGTGCGTGCTGAAATTGATTAGAAATATTGCAAATTAATTTTTTTCCCCATTGTTCATAGATATCTCTAAATAATATATTTAGTTTAAGGATTTAAAAAATATTCTTATGAAAGGATTTGTCTCTCAGAAGAGTTTTTGATAAACAAAATTTACATAAGCTCAAAATATTTTAATGGAAATTGTATCATGGTCGTTTATTATTTTAAGGAATTTTATATATTTTTTACTTTTTTAAGAAACTTTGAAATCTGAAAGAAACAATGTCCTGCCACCTTCTGAAGTGCCTTTGTCTCCAAATTTAAATGACATTAAAATGTACCGGGGAATTGTAAGTAAATCCAATTTATATACTATACTATTTTAAGTATTTGAGTTAAATATATTATGTTTATATTACAAACATAGTGAAATTTATTTCTGATATTTTTACTATAAAATAACAGAATTTCTTTTTTTAGTATTAAAAATGAACACAAATTTGTGATATATATATATGCTGCACTTTTAATAGAAAACTACTAAACTTGTTATTTTTACGGCATTAATTAAGAAATTTTATTATTTTTAATGATTTTTTATTAAATTTCTGCCGAGATTGGGATTGTATTCAAGATTTATGTGTCATAATAGAAATTGTTTTGTGTTTAAAAGGTGTCAAATCAACATACTCTGTGTAATAGGCAATTTATCAATCTGAAATACTTAAATTCATAAAATAGAAGTTTTACTTTTAAAAAAATCATCTAAGCACTAATTAAATTATGCTGCTATTTTAATTTATTCATAAAAACGAAAAAAGGTGCTTAAGAGATGGTTTAAGCTATTGAAACTTACATTTTTCTAAATTTTCTGGTGTCATTTCCATACATGTAAAAACATGGTTTTTAGGTACAAAATATACTTATATAATATATATTTATAATTATTGATTTTTAGGAAATAGTTCTAAATAAAACTATTTATTTGAATCTAAGCCACCATAAATTCTAAGCTGCACCCCAAATTCTCAACTTGTTTTTGTGAAAAAATTTAAAAAATTGTAGAATGGCTTATCTGTATCCAGTATTCACAAAACTAAAATAATAATAATAGTAAAATGAGAACTAATAAGTGAATGATTAATTTATTTTACCATTATTAAAAACTTTTAAGTTTATACATGAACCTGTAATTGCTGTAATAGTCAGTATCGTGTTCATTTTTCTCCCATCCATGGAATCTTTCTACTTTTGATTCCAAGCTGCACCTGATTTTCGGTGGCCTTAACATTGGGGGAAAAGTAGAAATTAGATTTGAATAAGTATGACAGAGTTATATATGTTTTGTTGTATTAATACGTGATTAGTATTTTTCAGGAAATTGTTTATTTATTTTATATGATTAGTGTTATTTAAAATAATGTTATGTAAAAGAGAAATATTATTAATTTAGAATGTATTTCAAGTTCATTACTTATATCTTGAATTTACTATTGTTCCTTTTTTTTTTTAAACTTCTATGACATATTGTAAAACTTGTATAGTTTAGCCAACCAAATGGCATTTGAAAAGCTTCTTTTAAAATTTGTAAATGTAGTTATTATACTTGCTATTATGATGAATATTTATAAATTACTTAATAAATGCAATAATAATCTGTCATAACTATTGTACATATGATAAAAATGAAAACATTTTCTTTTTCTAGTATTGTAAAATAAAAAAAAAAGAATATGTTACACTTTGTTGACAAAATCATGAAAGGATTAAATTAGTTAAGGAAATGATATTTAATATTACTTAACTATTTTGAAAATTAAACAGATCATTAGAATTTGTTTTGTGTGTGTGTATCAAAAAGTATATTGAAGCATTTTTTATCAATATTAAGGTGTGAATGTATATAGTTTATGCTAAATAGGCCTATAAATTACCCAATGTAAGATTCACTGCTTTGCAATTTAGTGATATATGCAAAATCAGTTAAATGGGATTATGATTATATCACTATTATTCTTAGATTGTTCAATGCCAAGATATCTAGTCTTAATTATTAATAGTCAACTCATTCTTTTATTTAGATAATATGAATCTAAATTATATGAGGTTACAAAAGTCAAGTGTTAAATTACCAGTTAAATGTGTTGCAGCTTGTAAGTTCAAGATTTGTTTCATCTTAAGAACTTTTCTTGGAATTATGGGAGTTGTTTTTTATTAAATTCAGCTGGGCTCTAAAGTTTTTAAGTAATAAGTTAAATAAATAGAAGTTATTGGTGATGAAAACCTTATAATTTTGAATGAAATGCAAAATTTGACTTCCATTACACTAATAGTGCATTATATACCTCTTAAGTGATGCCAGTTGACATAATCTAAATTATAATTTGTAACATTGATATTTTTTATTAAGACTAAAATATTAATTAGTACATTTACTGGAACTTTCATTTTTCAGGTCTTTCAGGATATTTTAGATACTGAAAATAATCATTTAGCTGAGTTACAAAATTTAATTTATAAATTTCTTAATCCTCTCAAGGACACTGACATGTGAGTTTTATTGATCCAATCATTTAATAATTTTATAATCTTTTTTATATAAGTATATATATATATGTATGTTTAACTTAGTGTTGTTCTTATGAAGTATTTGTACCAATTGTCCTTTTTATAATTTTGTTGTATCTCAAAATGTTAAGAATAATTGAATGTTAAGGTTTTCAATTTTTGAATAGAAACAAGGGATGTTCTCAAAGTAATTTTGTCATTTTTTTACACATGGTCACTTAATTGCCAAAAAAAAATTGCACCATGACATCACAAACTCTACATCTTGTACTATTTTCCGACATAGTCACCACCTGACATTGAGACATTTATCGTCGCATGCTAACAGTTTGAAGAAACCACTCTGGTAAAACTTTGTGCCTTGTGGTACAAGGAATTGCTGCTCAGCCTTTTCCATCTCAGCACTCTTTGTAAGGATATTTTCTTCACTGGAGAACTTGGATGCTTCCATGTCATTGAGGTACAACATGTCCTATACTCTAGCTATATTGTTTTCATTAGTGGATCCAGAGAGATGTCCCTTTTGACCTTCATTTTGCTTTCCTTCATCAAACATGGAATACCAGTAACTAACCATTTGATGAGACATGACCTCTTCACCAAACACGGTCTGTAGGCCTTCATGGATGATGGACTCGCTAGTTTCATGTGTTTATTCAAATGGGATAACAGCATGTACTTAAGTTATCTCGGGTACATCTTTCTTCCGATGTTGATGCTCTTTCAGTTGTTTAAGGGACATTGCACGATTATCACAAATTTTTTTAATTTAATGATTTTTATAATTTTTTTGGTTGCCTCCTATGTGTATGCATGATGTAAAACATTTTGTGCTCAAAATTTCATAAAAAGCTAACCATTTAATTTTTTATGTGAAAAACTTGAAATTTTTGAAGTGATTTTAAAAGGATACTCCTCCTACAAAAATTAATGTACATGTATGAAATTTGTTTTACAAGTACGTCAAACTACGTATAACAAAAGTTGATATGGGTTTTGCGATAACATGATTGGTATTCGTACAATACTTCTTTTTATGATTGCTTATTGAAAATTCCTTAAAAAATGTGTAAATTCTAAATTCAATTATTTTTAAAAAATAAGTATTGCTTTGATTGGAAAATGCATACCAACTTTTATTTCATGTACTATTAGCAACAAGTGAAAAAAATTTCAAAATATTAGGCACCTAATTAGGCATTAGAAAAAAAGCCTTAGCATTTTAAATGAAGACTAATTATTTTATCTGTGAATAAAAACAAATGTAAAAGTTATCACTACTTTGTGTTTTTTAAATGTGGAGCTTTCAAATTTTGTGAGTTTGTAGAAAAGATTTAAAAAATAATTTAGGTTTAAAAAATTAGATTTGATTTTTGGACCAATTTTTGTCAATTGAATCGTACTGTGTTCCCTTAATCGCCATCAAATATAGTTTCTTATGGTTTGTGTTTGTTTCACCTGGTGTTCTATCTCATCTTTCAAAAGAAATAACAAAACTTTCTTTCAGAACACCTCTAGTATTTTTAAAATTATTTATTAGTTTTATTTATTCAAAGCATAGATATGTGTTTAAAAAATTTTTTGATTTTTTATAATGCTCTGAGAGGAGAAAATAACTTTTATTTGCATGTATATAATACATGTATTAATAGTTATTATTTTAGCACTATATGTGTCAGTTTAAAAGAAATGAAATTTAACCTTAATTTTTATTTGTATATCTAACCAATATTTTATTTCTTTCTGGAATTGATTGGGTTGCAATTCATTGTTTTTATTGCGCTCCTGTATCATAAAGTACCACAATGGTCAATTCGCCTATATAAGTGTAAAATCCATTCTGTATTTTTAAATGAAAAAATCACTTAAATTTGAGTTTTATTAAATCATGTGAAGTCATTTCTAAAATTATGAAAGATACTGAGAAAAGCGTGTATCATTGTTTGTAATGAAATAAAGCAACAGATCTGCTAAATCAATCATTTTTAACAAATAATTACTATTATTTTTTCTTTTATTTGCTGATTTTTGCATTGAGTGCTAAAATCTGCAGCTTTGTTTCTCATTTTTAAAAGTGTTTCATTTGTTTGGATTTTTTTAATTGCTTTCTGTCAATTTTTCCTGCTGTAATATAATTTCCTGGTTTGTTATGAGGGTCATATTTGCTTATTATATAATTTGTTTCAATAAAAAATTCATTCATTTGAAATTAAAGAGTATAGTTTTGATTTTAAAGACTCGTTGTACTTTAAATTTTGACTTTTAAAAAGCCCTCATTTCTTTCTATTTTATTCTGAATTTTTAAAGTTATTATCTTAAGTGTATTTCAATAAATTTTACTGTTTTGTTATTCTGTAGGGAAAAAATATTAATTTTATTATTCTGTTATGTATTATTTTTTTTAGAAAGATATATAACTGTTTTCACGTTAAATTTTTTTTAATTTTGCAGATTAAGTGAGATGGAATACTCTTATTTAGTGAATAATTTAGAAGAGGTGTGTAATTCTAGTAGAGTTTTGCTTCGGATGTTGGAAGATGTAAAAAGGTACTGATTGATTTTTGTTTCCTTGATGAAAATCTTCTGAAAGCATTAAAATTCAATTTTTCCTATAAGAACTAAGCATAACAGGAACAATAGTTTTTTTTTTAAAAAGTATTTCTATGATATGTATAATATGCCTACTTACGTATTTAAAAACAAGATTATATTGTCTATCTTTATTTTAACAAAATTATAATAAATGCTGTGATTTTTTTGTTATAAATTTTTATATATATATTTTAAAAGTATGTTATGAAAATGCAGTGCAATACAATACAATACGCAACATACCAAGTAACTCTTTAAAGAATATTTTGTTACAGATTAATTTTTTGAGTCCTTTTTTGCCTTAACTGTTTTTAAAATTAAATTGAACATTTTAATAATCAACCATGTGAATTTTTTGTTATGTGATTATTATTTCATAAAGTAAATTTAATTATATTTAGATGCTGATAATTGTGCGTATAAAATAGTATATTTATCACCTAATCCTGGATGATTTAAGAATCTATATTTTTCAATTTAGTTCAATTAGTGTTAAATTGATAGTAATAATTTTAAAAGTAGATTGTATTATAATAATGAAAAGAGTATTGTAGCATTCATATATATCAAAATTGATTTAATAGAATGATGCTCATAATTTTAAATAATTAAATTTTTTATTAATGAATGATAGGGAAAGTTGATATGCAAATGAGATATTTGTATAATAGCGTAGTATTTGAATAATAAAATTTTTATATATATTTAAAGATTATAAATTAAATTTGATTTTGAATATTTCAATCTTTTTTTTTAAAAAAAATCCAGTAAACCTATGTGAATGTTATTGAAATAAAATGTTGGTACTTTATATCAAATTGGATTGCAAATCTTATGCTCTAATTCTCTTTATGCATAATATTTATAATTCTAATAAGATAATTAATGTCATAAAAATAATAAAATTTCAATTTATCTCCTTTATTTATATTGTACTGAAGTTAATTCAATTTTATATGCATGCTACAATACACTCATATGATACATACCTTTAATGATTTTTATTTGATATATATATATTTCTTTTTTCCTTCTAGTTTCCCATCTGATGCACAAAGAATTGGAGGAGAATTTATTCGAGTGTCTGTATATATGAAAAACATCCATTTAAATTATTCTTCCGGCCATCCCAAGGCGGCAGCTGTAATTGAAAAACACAAGTAAAGCATAAATTTCACAAAATTATTATTATGAAGTGTATTTATAGCACAGAATGTGTTCTTTGAAGCTATAAATTATATTATTAAAAGCAGGCATGTATTTTCGGAAGATTTTAGAAAAGGAAGAAAGCAAAAAAAAAAGTATTATTAGTATAGTTGTTTATATAATCTTTGGTTTCATTGTTTATAAAATATCATTCTTTGAATTTCACCATTTTATCATGCCTTTGTTTTTCCAGTAGATAACCCAGTCATTAATGTATCTACACAACTCTTTTATCATAGTTTTGAAATAATACAATCTAAGGCTTTGTTTCTTTTTTTTTTCTGTGGTTGATTTATTTTAACATGATTTAAAATTTTTGTTTGTTACCTGAAAAAATGAAGAGATGAAATTCATCTGGTAACTGTTTGTTTGATTACTGGGTATATTATATTAACTGGCCATATGAAAACCATTTTTTAAACATTGACCCAAACACAAAATGCACCTTGAATTACCAACAAATTCTGAAGACTTTTTTTAAAAACTGAGTATTTAGAATTACATTAAAAAACTTACTAGACCAAAAAATAATTAATAATTTTCTAAAAAAATCAATTCAGAAAGATATTTTAAAAAGCCAGTTCTTTTTTTATTTAGTGTTATTACCTGACAGAAATCTTCATTTGATTCAAGCAGGGATGTCTTAAGACTTCTTGAGGCCCTGGACCCCTACATAAATGTAAGCCCCACCTATGAACCTCACAAGTAGACATTACATAGTGTACATCATGCAAACAATAAGTCAGAACAAATATGCATTATTTACAATCGCACAAACTGACTTGACTGACTACCACCTTTTGACTGAATGAGTAATTAGGATATATGGTGATAGTCCTAGGCCTATACATGGGGGACAATCTTCACATGTAGCCAGTTGACATATCTTCCTAAATTTCCAGTTTTTTGGAGAATATACCCCAAAATAACATTTGACTGTTGAAATTATTCAAATCATGATCTTATTAACCCTCTAAGTGGTCTGCACTTAATGTCTTGCCATTCTGGAGATGCTTCAAAAATGCACCACACATATTTTTTTTGCTTTCAGGTGGGGTTCTCAAAAGCGGTTGAGCTGTATTTTAATGAAGAATGCGGTTCGGCCGCTTTGGGAATCTTCTAGAAGGCAGAAAAGCATCTCTGGAATAGGGGAATTTTACAATAGCAGACGCTTGGAGTTAAAGACTTAGTCGAGCGAGGCAGGTGCCCACTGTGACTAAAACCCTGGCCCAGTTAGTCCATGCTTTAAGATGTCCCTGGATTCAAGTATAAAGAATGTGGTTGATCTTTTTGTCTAGGACAGTGATTTAGTTTTATCTTACCATAGGCAAATGTTTTTATTATCAGGGTAGCAATGAAATATTAATTAATATTATTTCTTATTTTTTTAATGTAAGAGTTTTCTTTCTTGATGAAATAGGTATAAGTCCTGAGTTTATTTCAATCTTTTACTGAAATATGTATTAAATATTAATGTTAAGTTATAAATGTGTGTGTAAATACACAAACATGTAAACTTTTACTGTTGATTTTTCATTACATTTTTGCTCTCAATTAAATAACAAATTAATTTTTTTTAATGTCATCTTGCATAGCTTTTGGACAATGCATCCCCTATCTTTTTCTATGCTAATCATTTGTATTTCTTTTTGTGGATTTTTCAAGTGTATACTGTTCTGCTGTGTAAAGAAAGTTAAGTGTGTTATAGATTTTTTTCATGTGTCAGCAAAGCTGTTACTCATATTTAATCCTGCTTTGTATAGATATATACTATGAAAAATATTGTGCCCATTTGTTTAATCGTATTCCCTCCCTATATTTAAGAATTATTTTTTATCTTTTAAATAAGGGGAATTTTTTTTTTTTTTTAATCAACTGTTCTCATATTAATGGCTTAGAATTTAGATTCATAGGAATATTGATTGCTTTTAATCATTTAATTCTAACTTTGTTGAAGTGTGTATAATATACTGTGGTAATTTATTGTATTGCAGTTAAATAAACAAATGTGTATTTGTAATACTTAATTATATGTAAGATAGTAAGTAAATCAACTTAGGTACATGTAGAATTAATGTTTTTAGCTATTTATAAATAATTTTTGCAATGTATTTTGCATTATTTATATTTCTGTAGATATATTGTTTTAGTGGCATATATATATTATTTAACAATTCTTAGTAAATTTATACATAAGACTGAAAAAATGCCTATATATAAATTCAATATGTTCAAAGTCTTTTAATCTCCATATAATAAAATGCTATAGGAAGAAGTAATAATACAGTTGTCTTTATCTTTTGTAAAATATTATTGCTCAGTCCAGATTGTTTTGTAATTCCTTAAATGAACTTCTGCATAGTCTTGGATTTTTAATGAAATTATCAATTAAGAATTATTTTGTGAATGAAATATGAAATTTGGAGGTAAACATGTTCCTTTGTATTAAATTACTGAATTTAATGTAACCTGTTTAAACCAGTGTTTTAAGAAATAGATGTTGGGGAAAGTGAATTAATATTAAAATATTAATTTTATTCATCTATTTAGAGGTTGGTGGTGGAAAAAAAAAACCTTTAATTTGGCAAGGTAATGCAATAACTAATTTATTGTATAATATCTTAAGTAGTGATAGTTCAAGAGCACAACTTTAATATCTGTGTAAGTTCAAAGTTTATTTTAATTTTAGTTATAATTCAATGGAATATGGCATTACTTTGTTTTTAGGAATGTTATTTTATAAAGTGGGATCTTGCAAATGAAAAAATTACTCAATCTTATATTTTAGACAAAATCAATATTCAGTATTTTACAATCTATGTGAATAATTACTTTTGTAATAACATCTTGATGTATGGGATTGTAAATGCTGCTGCTCAGCATAATCCAAAGGAAGAAAAATCTTGTAAAACCCAAAAGTTTATTTATGGGAAGCAGAAAAAGGATTCATATAAGTACACACACACACTGATACAACAAGGGTTCAAGCACAAACTCAAACTGACCAACTGAGGGCAGAACAGACTAACTAATAGTTACAACTTCATCTTTATGGTTACAGTTATAAATACAGTCTATTACACATTACATTTTTAAAAAAAATGTTATAAAATTTAAGTTTTAAAAAATCAGAATGTAACAAATTCACTGGGGTATTATTATGCAACATGATTTGTTTTCTAATTTAATTATAACTAATGACTAAGTAGTTATTTTTCTCTTCCAGAGATGCTCTTGGTAAATTTATGGAAGAGCATAGTGCCAACCCACCTGGAATTCTTACTCTTACTACAGGCTTAAGTAAACCATTTAGGAGACTTGAGAAATATCCAGCTCTTCTTCTAGAACTTCTTAGACATACCCCAGTAAGTAATTAAGATGATTACCTCGAATTTTGAGTTATGTAAAATTGCTGTGAAATTTCTTAAGTTGGTGTTTAAGTTGATATTTAGATTTTTATGAAAGTAAATTATATAGCGTGGAATATTGAAAAATTAAAACAAAAGTAACAGGTTGGTATGTCATGGCCACCTCTCTTGTTTGTCTTACTGTCCCTTATCTGCCTCGGGTCCACTATCCCCTCCCCATCTCTAAATGGCTACCATGCCCACTGGAGGGTGGTATGCCCTTTGCAATAGGTTTTAAAATTTTAAAAGTAATTTTTTTAAAAACCTTTTTTTGTTTTTTCGTTTATTAATGTGTGCTAATAACAAATTTTCACTTGTCTGTTATGTACATACAGGGTGTTTTTGAACTATTGTTCAGAAATGTGAATGAAGATCCAAAAAATTGCAAAAAACCTAAGGAAAAACCCTTTTGGGGGAAAACTTAGGAGGGATGATTTTGAAGGAAACTAGGATGCTGTTAGGATGAGAGAAATGTTAGAAATAGTTATTTGTGTGTATGTGCATGAGGAAGTATGAATTGCTTTTCTGATAGCAAATTGGCAGATATACATCTTGTTTATGGTGCAGCTAAATGCAATGGAGCTGTAACTAGGGAATTGTAACCATTTCCACTGTTGTATCCCTGATCAAACAGATATTAAAATAATTGATTGTGTAAAATAGAAAGCTTAAAACATGGATGAGCAATACTAGTGTTGACAGTCAAGTTATTTAATGCATCACACTATTTTCTTGTTGCATTCATTGAGAATTTAATTTTAAACTAAATAATTTAGGGCTACAAATAAAAAGTTTCTTTTCCATAATAAGTAGTAACATCATTTATTTATCGTGATTGTGATTTTGCTGTTGGAGGATATTAATAAACATAAATATACAAACTTCTTTTCTGTTTCTTGATGTGAAATATTTGATTTTTTAAAAATTTAGGCTTTTTATTTTGTTGCATTCTCAGGTATCCTTGTTGCTTTATTCATTTTTATGTATTCCCCCACATTCCCAAAATTTAAAACATTCCTCTTTTTATCAATTAAACATGAATCCTGGTTTTCAGTTTCATATAGTTTTATAATATGATTTCATTTGTGTATTACTTTTCCGAAAGCAAAATACAGTAATCTTTAGTGCCCACTGCATAACGAACTTGAATTTCTACATTGACTTTTCTTTGTAATTTATTTCTCTATTCACTAAGGATATGACAACAGGCAAGGTACCCTAAAATCCTGAAATACTTGACTGATGCTTTCGTACCTGTCCTTATTTCAAATGCTATCACACTCTTAATTAATTCATATTCACATCAGTTATGTATATGAACAAATGTATGTAATGCTTCTCTCTAAACAGGAGTCAGCAACCCTTTAGCTGTGGCATGCCAAACCTATCTACCAATATGATTCAGTGTGCCACACAGCAGGACGTTTTTAAACAATTTGATTCCTGCAATCATGCATGAAGTGTTGAAGAATAAAGGTCAATAATATAGAATTGTAGTTTTATTATGTACTAGCGGTCCCGCGACAGACGTTGTCCTGTACACACGTCTTAAATCCGAAAATTACAAACTTTTTTGAATAAGTTGTACCAATCTGGACCGTTTTCATGAAATTTTTTACAAAGAAAGTTATTACAATTCCTGACATCATCATGTAAGTTACCAAGATTCGACCTATCGATTGCGTGCGAGTATGTATTTACTGTGAACTAAGTTGAATATAAAAGCTATTCTGAATAGAAACTTAAAACTTGTTTTGATTAAAGGGTAAAAAAGACTCAAACTCGAGCTATTTTCATAACAAGTATATTTTTTAATGCACAAAAAATAAATTTATCGTAATGCCATTGGATGTACAATGATTTTGGTTAATCCTTGAAGGGTATAAACAAACAAATGCAATGGTTTACCAAACCTCGGATGTGTGACATATAATTTGCCATGCAAAAAGCAAGGATTTTCTAAATCTAAGTCACAAATAGTCATTGTTTGATCTTGTGATTTATTAATGGTCATAGCAAATGCCAAGTGAATTGGAAATTGCGAACATTTGAATGGGTAGGTGAGTCTGAAAGAATCATTGGGATCTATGGTAGAGGTACAACTTCACCTTGAAGTTTGCCGCTCAAAATAGTGGCCTTAAGAAATTTGCCCATGATTTTTTTATGAACAATCGCACACCCTTAAATAATATTGGCGCATTTTTAACTAACTGCAATATTGGACCGAATTGTGAATCTAAATCTTTCTGGAATTCACTTGAACCCACACAAAAAATATCGTTTAAATCGGTCCAGCCGTTTAGGAGGAGTTCAGTCACATACACACGCACAGAAGAATTATATATAAAGATTATTTGAAAATATATTAATTAAAAACGCTAAAAGACATGATTCGTCTGCATTTTTGTAACAATGAAGACCCAGTTTGGCTGAAAATTGATTTTCGACGCCAACTTACATCCTTTTTATAACAATAACCTTGTTACAACAATACAGGTGAATATTGAGTTGTATGTTTTTAATTAATATCTTTTTAACTAATTGCAATATTGGACTGAATTGTAAATCTAAACCGTTCTCGAATCCACTTCAACCCCCACAAAAATTTTCATCAAAATTGGTTCAGCCATTTAGGAGGAGTTCAGTCACATACACACACACAGAAGATTTTTATATATAAAGATTAATTTTGCATTCTTTTAAAGATACTTTTTAACATAAAATGTAACTATTTCTACAACAAAAATATAAAAAAATTAAAATTGTACATATATTATGGATTTTTAAGCATATTTATTAAAATAAGAAATAGACAACATAAAATAGTTTTTCCTTCATAATAGTTAAATTAACCCATTTTATTCCACTGTCCTATTTAGAGGACAGCTGAAAAATATCATGTGGAAATCATTATTTGTTTGTTGTGAATATTTTGTCAGTTGGAACATGTAGGGGTAAGTATCAGCTTCTGCTAGTGTGAGTTAGTGTTTCTCCCCCTTCCTTTGGACATTTTGCATATTCATTGCACTAGTAGGCATGATTTGTATCATCTCTTTGCAGTTTCAAATTCTTTTTCAGTTTACTTTAGATACATGGTTGGGCAATTTTTATGTAACAGTACTCTTTTATTTTTGTTATGGTGGTTAATGAGGCTATATTGTTCTTAGGTAATTTTTAGCGCATTATTTTTTAACTGTCCTTAAATAGGATAGTGGGATGATATGCATGCAATTGATGCATTCCTTCTCTCTTTATAACTAAGAGTAAAAAAAATAATTTCATTTCTAGTGTTTCACCCCTGTTGAGTTACATCAGTGTTAAGGTTTCTGAAGTTATAAGAAGCATTAATTAAATGGTTAAGATTCAGATGAGAGCGATGTTGAAATTGTTATATTACCACCAGATGCAGTGAACTAACTGATGAAGGTGAAGGGAGTGAGAATAAAATAAATACTGGTGAGATTATTGTAAAAGAGGTTTCTGAGTCTCTGGAGGTTAGAACATGTGATAGCTTCCAGCCTGAACCGAGCTTTAGTATTTGACAACAAAGAACAGGAAAAAAGCTTAAAGACATCAGTAATCTTGCATAAAGAATAAATCTCCACAACATACAAAATGGGAACTACAGGCTGAATCAACTATATATGACTTGCTTTAGCAATTGGAAACTGCATTGAAAGTAAAACTCGAGTAAGAATATTTTGAGCAGTTTTATTCCAGTGAAGTTTATGATCTCGTTGTAAAAGAAACTGAGTTATGCAAAAGATGTAAAAACCGAACACGTTTTTTTACCACTGCGATAGAAATATGTTTTTATTAGAATTTTGCTTCTAATTGGTTATCATTCAAATTACAATTCAATTGGTTCATCATTCATTAATTACAAAATTTTCCCACTTCATTAAAATTAAATATTTTACTTACTTCTAAAAATTTAATTCTGTGAAATTAATGTTTCTATTTTAGCCATTGAGAAATACTTTCAGAGAGTTAATGTAATAGATCCTTCCTCCTATATAACATGGTTTCATATTACACAGTGGAAAAATTGTAGTTGTGTTAGCATAACATGCTAAAAAGCTCATATAATGTAACAAAGAGAATAAATGTGGCTATTTTATTATGTTTTAGCTCCAAAAATTAAGATAACTTTTGGCTGATAACGGTAAACATCTTTGTACTTCTCAAATTTTGCAAGAATACCATTTTTAAAGGAGATTGGCTCTGTCTCTGTTTCTAGTTATAATGCACATGAAACATTTGTATTGTATTGTATATTTTATTCAACTTAAATGTTTGCTTTAATTTAGCTTTGCAAAATTAAACCCAATTTTATCTAGGAGAAGTATATGTCCATTATCTCTGGGGTATACGTACATACTATCATTTAAACTGTGTTTAAAGTCAAGTGTTTGTATAATCTAAGTGACTGTACAACACAGAATGTATCTATTTCAAATAACCTTCATGTACAACAATTTATAACCTAGTTATATATATAGTCTTCCATGTATCACTTTTTAAAATTATTTTTAGAAAATATTGTTTTGTGTAAAATTAGTGTTATGTACCTGTAAATTATCATGTTTTTATTATATTATGTGTCTATAGCTAAAAGATTTATTTACCCTTTAGGAGAACCATATTGATCGTGGTGATACTCAAAGAGCAGCTTCATTATACCGTGATATTGCAGTAAGTTGTTAATAAATCAAATATATATATATATATTCTATACCTATCTTTTAAATCTTCTATTAAAAATTGAGCATTAAAGAACAGAATTATATATCAAAGACTCTCAGAAATGGACTTGAGAGTCATTTTGAATGATCCAAATACCTTATGATCTCAATGTTCAGATTTTTTTTATCATTTTGTGTTTTTAAGTTTGGTTAAAAAATATATTTGAAGGACTAAGAATCAATTGAGCCCTTTGATGATGCATCTTAATGTATAATTAATTAATTTGGCTAGTGTATAGTTCAAATATTTTCAGCTGGCCATACTGAATTTTGCAGTTTTCTAGAATTTAACTGATAACTATTATAGTATTTTTAATTAATATAACTGAAGTAACATATCATTTTTTCATTATGATGTATCATTTGTAGACTTAAAGAAATAATATATGGGCAATCAAATGCATTAAAGTGGATATTTACTTATAAATTTGCACCGTTAAAGGCTCATTAATGATTGTGTTGCTTAAGCTTGATAAAGGATAAAAATTATATAAAGTAATAAAAACATGAAGCATTAATTGCTCATCACTTGATTTTAATGCATCAAATTGTCTTGATGTGGTTTTATATCTTTCTGTTTATTTTTCGGATTATTTTTGGATCCCCAAATGCAATTATTTTAAGAATTCTTCAATTGGCTCTATGTGAGCTTTGAAGCCCATGGTAGCTTCAGTGGTCAAGTTCACAGACCACAAAGGGCCAAGTGTGTCATGAATTTATGCCTAAGGCCACTAAAGACCCGCCATGTAGAGAAGTATACTGCGTATTAAATCTTTAGAAAAGCTCAAACCTTCTTCCCTTCATGTGTTATGGAAGTTAGGAGAGGGGAGGGGTGCTAGCTCGAGTGTCCTCATCACTTGACCAGGGTTCAAAATTATGAGGTCCATTGCCAATAGCCTTTATGAAGCTTTATAATGCAATGTTAATATAACTCTCTCTCCTCTCTTTCTGTGCTTTGTATGAATTTTTCCTCCTACTTATATTTTAATCTATCACAATTTGAAGATTTTTTTTTAATTAAAGGTGCAGTAAAATAAATAGAAACATATTTTAAAAAATTTTACTATGTATCAATTTTTTCCCCGTATTTATGTATTTTTGTTTCCTACAGAATACTTGTGCAACTATAAGGAAACAGAAAGAAATGGAATTTGAAATCATGGCAGGAAATATTAAAGGATGGGAAGGAGAAGTAAGTATTAAAGGTGTAACATGGTTTTTTTTTTTGTTTTGTTTGTTATTTTGTTTTCTTTATGGTCATTCAATGAGAGTGAGACACCTTTAATATCTGGTTTTAATGAGTTTCTTGTGACACTGCTTATATTGTCTGTGCAAATGGTTCTCTTGGCTTATTTTCTCGAATGATTTTTGGCATTTGAAAGAATAAACTTTCTTTAGACTATTTTGTTGTAAAATATGTAAAAAAAATTATCAGTATCATTAAGTACAAGGTGTCTGAAATTGAACTTTCAGATTACCAAATTAAAACCTTCATTTACTTCCAGTTCTGTTGCAAAGGGTCACCAAATCATGTGTACAGCTTGAAGATACTACTGTTGTATCAGAAGACACTGTGAAGGTTTGGTACCAAAATAAGGGCTATTACATTCAAGAAACAAAAAGCTCTAATTGTCCTATTGGCTGGGAAAACTATCATTACAACTCGATAATATCTGCAGTGTTAAATGTATCTTAGTAAAATTAATATAACTCTTAGTGGTTCAAAGTGGTTCTTAGTGGTAAAGTTCAAGTGTGATTTTTTTAACGTTTTACTTTTAGTTTAAGTTTTTATATAATTTTATTTTATGTTTATTAAGAGAAAAGGCATGTTAAGATAAATGTGTTATTAGTTTAAAATAAATTAAGTTTCATAAGTTTTTTCTGTTTTGTATACCCCCTGATAAATGGATTAATAATTATTAGTTATAAACTGGTTTCAATAATTTGGGGAGATCCATCTTTTCATCTTGCGTATTTCCTAAATTATTGCAGATAATTGCATGAAAATTTTGACTTCATTATTTTAAGACACAGGAAATACCAATATATAAAAAATTTGATTTGTTACACTTTACTTGTTTCATAAAACTAGTGAAATACATTTAACGCGAAAACACTTAAACCGAAATATTGGTTAAAACGAAATAATGCAATGGTCCTGACAAACTGCTATTTATTTTCATACATTTTTTTTCTCTCTCAACACAAAAAGATTTCTCTTCTGAGAATGAACAAAATATGGAAAACATCACCACGATTGGACTGTCCTATTGTATAATTGGAAGAATTCATTGCAGTAGTTGATGAAAATGTGTGTGCAGCCCCAATTATGGCAGACAAAGACATTTTGGAGTTTGTTTAAAGTTCAAAAAATATTATTGATGTAGATTCTCATGATGAAAATGAAATAAATAATGTAGCTCATGTTCCCACATCATCCAAAATGAGGAACGTCATGAAAAGTATGTACAGTTATATAGACTCACATTTCAATGGTGAAATGAATAACAAAATGAACGATATCAAACAATTTGTTGACAATTCAATGCTAAGAAAGCAATGCAAAAAATACCAGATTATTTTCTAAACACTCAATAAATCTTGTATTTTTTAAAAATTTGAAAATTTTATATTACTTTTTGTTTTTGCAAATGTTTTTGTTTCATTGATTTTTATTAAATATATGCATATCTATGTAAATAAAATAAACTAATAAACTTAATTTTGTTGATATATGGGTATTTTTTGCAATATCCTTTAACATGAAAAAATATTTTAGTCCCTTCAGCTTCGTGTTAAGCGATTTTCGTTGTATATTTGGTAATATATTTGTATAATATTAATTTCTTGTGTTCTTTTCTACTTTAAGTATTAGATTGTAATCACAAATATTGAGAATTTCTTAATTTGTTCTCTCCCTCTTTTTTTTTTTAGCCAATACATACATTAGGAAATATTGTTCATTTGGGATCTGTAGTGTTTTTAACTGATGATCACCAAAGAAGTAGTCGGTTTTTAGTTGCATTTCCTGAGACTTTAGTCATTCTTAGTGCAAAATTGGGTTCCTTTACATATGAGGTAAAGTTTTTATGTACAATTTATCTGAATTTGTTACTTTTTAAAATTTCAACTAAAAGTTTTCTAATTTGTATTTTTTATCTAGTAAAGTACAAGTCCAATTATGAAGTTTAAAATATGTAACAAAATATTCTTAAATGCTTTGCAAAAGAAATGTATTAAACTTTTGTGAAAAGGTTTTTAAATATGCATATTATTATTGTGATGTAATTGAGTTGTTTGTTTTCAAGTAATAATTTATTTTGATGTATAACTTGTATATTTGTGTGTCCCCCAAATTCCCATTACAAAATCAAAACTTGTTAATTGAAACATAATACATTTAAATAATTTTTGACTTTCAGCAGCATTTAAGTAAATTAAAATTAAATAAAATTGGATTTAGGGGCATGTACTATATCTAAAATTAGTTAACCAATATAACCAAAAAATTTATTATAATTTACATAATTTTTAAACTTTTAAAAGAATAATTACTTTTTTTCTTTTAGGGTAAACTTCCACTGTCCAGTCTGATAGTTAGGAAAATGGATTCATCAGAAGGTCATCCATATGCTTTTGAAATCAATGGTCTGAATTTTCAAATAACTTGAATCATATTCTGAAATTAATGGTAGATTTTCTTTTAATAATGTAGTGCATTCAATTCTGCTTAAAAAATATGCATTTCTGCAAAGAAATTTAAATGGTTCAATTCTGACTGAATGAATTTGTGCAGATTAAAAAAACTGTGTATTTCTGAATTGCATAGTGAATAATCTAATAATTGAAATATTTTGTTGTGAATTTTAAAATCATTGCATTTAATGTTTGTTTAAAAAGGGCTTCATAAAAATTTTAATGGTTTTCTAAATTTATATGTTATGAACACATGCATATATGCTAGGTATTTTGATAATTTATTGCCTTTGAAATAATGTTGATTGTTGTAACTTTTCTAACAAGCAATTTGGGCTGCAATAGCCCAGTGGACAAGGTATCAGATCATGGCAGGCATGTCATGAATTCTGGCCCAGTACCACTAAAGACCCACTGTGTAGGGAAGCAATGCACGTTAAATCTGTCGAGAGCTCAAACGTCCTCCCGTTGATGGGGTGTGATAGGAGAGGGGGTTGCCAGCTCAGGTGTCGTCCCGTCACTTGACCATGGTTCAAAATTACGAAGTCCGTCGCCAAAAGCCCTGGTGTAGCTGAATAGTGTGATGTTAATATTCATTATCTTCACTTCTAGCAAGCAATTCTTTCATGTCTTTTACAGTTATTAAAAGGGGTAATTTTTTGCTAAATTTTTCAATTAAATTGTGTAGTGAAAGTGGATTATTTTTTGTTTTGAATATAAAAAGCAATGTTTCTTCCTTTATAAATTTTCTTTATTTGGTATGCTCAAGAGGCATACACTTATAATGGTTCAATTTTATGTAACAGTAATGAAAAAATTCTAGCAAAGTCATGAAATTGCTGAAGAATAAGTTCAATCATTGGAAAGAGAATTAACTTTTTCTTGGATAATAAAATGCTTTTGATCTATATTTCCATGGAAAATAAATTATTTCCAAGTATATACATTTTGGTAAATTTTTGTTGTATTAATTTCAAATCATACTACAAAGATTTCAAAATCCAAGTTGTTGTTTTTTTAAATGTTCTATAAATTACAGTGTTTCAAAACTGTTTAATATATTATATGCTTAACTTCTTACTCATTTTAATACTTTTCTTGCCTTTTGTTGCTTTTAATACAAAAAAAAAGATTATAGTAAGACAGTACAGATGAAGTAAAATAGCCAGAGTAATGCATTAGCTTAAGCTTAGGGCTTAAATTGCAGGATGAAACAATATTTTAAGACTTGCACCTTCCATTTCATTTGCCTTTGTTACTGGGTTGAAATAAAATTTAGAAGAGAAAATATAGATCAACTTAAACCAAGAGTATCAAAAAAGGATTTACTTATTTCACTACAGAGGACCAGCATCTTATCCTGAAATGTTGTAAGTTTATGGGATTGCAATATACAAATTTTCAGATGATAGTAGAATCATGGGAAAGTATGGGAGTTTTCTGAGAACCATTTCAGTGTTTTCTTTTCTGTTCAAGTGATTCATGTTAAAAGTTTTTTTGTCAAAATCAAAGAAGGGAATTAACTGATTGAGAGCTGAATTGGAGCTAAGTGTATGGGGCTATTACAGAAATTGTTTAAAAATTCAACATTCCTTGATTCACAATGTCATAAGTACACTAAAAATATGTATTTTCAGACATAATCTTTCCATGGAATGTGCTGAGGCTATTTACATTTAAATACGTAGATCAGCAACATCTGCATAGAGTAGTATCTAGACAAGCAACACTGTAACAAATTATAATAACAATTTGAAGTATATGACAGGCAGGTTCATGTGAAGAGTGCAGCAAATGACCGAGTGTCTTTACTAACAACATACCATCGAGTGCTGTGCCTCTGCTGGCCTTGAAAAATATTGATTGGACCCCAGATGACTAGAAAATTGTTGCTTGGTCAGATGATTGTAAAAGAGACCATTTGTAGCATTTCATGGATTTTATGTGCTTGAACAACTATGGAATTTTCCAGTATGACGATGCATCATATCATGCCAAAATAATTTGCATTTGTTTTGAAGAAGATTTTTAAAATTTTCGTCTAATGATTTGGTTATATGTGACTTGAATACCATCAAAAATATACATAACATAAAAAAAATAAATCGGCTAATGCACAAAATCATGTTTTGGCAACCCTTTCACAGTTATTGTCAGCTGTAAAGGGAGCATGGTTAAATATTTCCTCATGGAACTTTCACTGACTTGTTGAGTCAATGCAACATCAAGTTGTCACAATTCTTTAGGTATTCAATGCTGGGATGACTTTGGACACTTCATTACAGCTGATTTCTTATAGTACTAGTGCCAAAAATACTTCATTATACTTGGTTTCCATATTAATATGCTTAATAATTGTTGGATTTACCTTTAGATGGAAAAGTTACGTAGTGGAATTTCTTAGTTATTTATATAAATATATACAAACACTTGCACTGATCATATTGGGAAAATATTCTAATGTAAGGGGTATAAATCAAGGCAACGTTAAAAAATTGTGCATTAATTCATAAAGTTAATTTTAAAATAGATTTAGGAATGTTTTTTATTAGTTAGTTTAAAAATTAAAATTTGCCAAGTATTTAGCTGTCTGAATTAAATGTAGTTTGAGATTTAATTACATCAAAGATTATTTTATGGAATGTGAGATAATTTATCCAAGTCTTGTACAATTCTGGATTGCATGGTGTTGATTGTAAAATACCACTACAAATATATGTTACCTGTTTATTGTTCACAGTTACAAGATGTGTCACTAATAGTTCTTTGCCAACCTTGTCATTGTATTCTCTTAAAATGAAACTTCACTTCTTAGTATTTATTAGGCTTATTTCAAAGGAGAATGAAATAGGTTTCTTTATAAAGTAATACTCTTTTATTTGTACTGCTTGATTCGGGGAAAATAATATTAAAAAACTTATAATTTAAAATTATTTTCTCTTAGGCAATCTCATCCAACGTATTACAGTAATCTGTAGTTCTGCTGACAGCCTAAATCAGTGGCTGAATGTGTTTCCCAGCCACTTAGTCCGTAATTCTACTCCTGGCTCTCGGCATGCAACTCTGCCACGCTCAAGTCCATCTCACTCATCACAAATGCGAACATCCATATCTCCAATCAATTCTATGCAAACTCTGCCTACACCGCAATCTCATGTAAATATTTATTTCTGGTTATTTATTATGCTTTGCTTTAAAAATAATTGCTGTTGTCATTTGGTTAAATTAGATTTTTAAAAATTATATTGTGCCTTACATTTTCTTTAAAATTAAATTTTCTTTGGGTTTGTGGAATCTATACTTTTAACTAAAGCTGATTAATATTTTATATAAATAATTTATTATAAAAGTAACATTGTTTAAGTAATAATTTAGCTTTTTAAAATTTGTGTATTAAAGCATTCTAGGATCTTTTAATAGAGTTTATTACATTTATTTGTAAATATATATATATATATGTATACATTCCCTATAATATAAACATTTCATCTAGATTTAAAACATGAAATTCAAAGGAATGTTATATATTACTTAAAACAGCTTGGAATCTGAACTATTTTATTCTTAATAGAGCTATATGCTTGTTTTAACGTGGATTTATGTGAAAAATTTATGCTTTTTTTAATATGCTGGAGCTTGTATTTCAATCATGTTTCTATAAAATCCTTTATAAGTTTCATTTGATAAGTTTTAATGAAACATAGTACATCACATTAACATTGAAAATTAAAAGTTTTATCATCTATCTAAAACTTTTATCTTCAGAAAAAACTGACTTTTTGATAAAATGCATAAATTTTATCACAAACTAATATTTCAAAGGTTATCAAAACTTTACTTAATCTGAAATTTTTTGGGTTTTAAATATAATATTTTAAGTGGAGCACAATTTACTAAACCTTTAAGAAAGGAATCTTTTTACATTTTACAGAAACATTTTAATATGAGCCACTTATCATTTATTCTGTTCATCTTTTGATTATGATCAAAATTCTTATTTAAGAAGAGGAGCATTGGCAAGAAGTATTTTTGTGAGGCTAATGAATATAAAATTCTTCACTCTCACTCTGTAAATTATATAAATTTTTCTAAAATTATGCTATTTATTAGTTTGTTTTCAATAATTTCATACTTAATGCTGAATATTTATTTTCTAATCTTTGAATCCCTTTCAAACTCTGAAAAAAGGGTTACCATTTTTCATTATTTCAACATCCAGTCTAATTACATGCTATCTAATTTATTGCATTTTAAGCAGAGAAGTAAAATTTAAATCAAATAAAAAAAATTAAATTTTTTTTTACTTGCTCACTTGCTTATTGTAGCCATAATTTATTTGGTGATTTTTTTTTGTAATAATATCTATGATTTGGCTTATTTACATTACTCAAATATTCATACATTCATCTTTTCTTATATTGTGGCCACAGTAGCCTTGTGGTTAAGGTAGGCTTATGGCCAGCATGTCATGAGTTTGAGCCTAGTACTGCTGAAGACCTGCCATACAGAGGGGTCAATGTGCTTTAAATATGTAGAGACTCAAATGTCCTCCCATTGGTGCGGTGTGGAAGTTAGGAGAGAGGGGATGCCAGCACAGGTGTCATCCTCAGCACTTGATCATGGTTCAAAAGTACGAGGTCCATCACTAAAAGTCAAGTAGCTAAATAGTGCGACGTTAATATTCACTTGTAATGCATTCTATTGTTTGAAATTTTCAGAGAAGTATATTTCTTGAAGGTGTGTCTTTTTTTAATGGAGTTCAGTTGTGTTTATTTTGAAATTTTTCATCTTTCATTCTAAATAAAGAGCCATTGCATTAAATACAGGTTTTTTTATTGTAATTATTTTTATTCATGTGCTATAATGTATGTAGTTAATAATTGTACATGAGTTTTAAAGATCCAATACTATTATTATATTAGAGTAATGTTTAAATGTATTATTAAACTGTTACACATGCCTGCAAAAATTAAAATGTGTTAATTTTTCAAACTGATGGATTTTTTACTAGAATTTTTTCCCTCTAATTTATTTAGTCATCACGAAGTAGTTCTCCTGAAGACAAACCAAACAATCGTATTGCAGCTGCAGCTCGGCAGGTGACAAAAAAGGTGTGGCCCAACTGGAACTTACGACCCCATCCCCCTATGAGAGCGAGTTTAACTTCACAAAATGAAGTAAAGCTTAGGAGGAGCAACAGTTACAAGAAAGATAAAGGTAATAATAAACATTTCATATTAAATTAATCTGCTGTAACTTTTATTTTATTATTTTATAATTACTTGTATTGCTTCTTTTAGTGGTATTTTATGCATGAAAGTGTTTTGGCACCATATTACTTTTTTTTAATTAGTTGAACCATATATGCAGTTAAGCAATAAAAATTGGATCTTTTAGTACCTTTAATTCTTTTACAGTGGTGGCCAAAATTGTTGACACTTTTTTAAGTTGTTAGGATTTTTAAGTTTGTATGCTTATAGAAAATTTTACGTTGCACAAAATGTGCTAAGTATTTTATATCATTTTAAAGGGAATTTAATACAAAAAGAAAATTCAAACGTTTGCAAGGCAGAAAAAGTTATGCAACAATAACTGTTTATATACATTGGATACTGATGATAGCAGTGAGTTATGAGAGCTTAGTGTGGTTGCGTTTATTCTTTATTACAGCTTTACATCGATGTTTCATTGAGCTGAAAATAGTTTTAAGCTTTTCCTTCTTTAATACATGATAACAGGAAACAATTATATCCTCAATTAGTTCCTTTTTATTTCATGGGTACCTCATTCGGACAAGAGTTTTCAAACGGTGCAGCTAGTTTTGATAGGATTGAGGTCAGGACTGTTTTCTGGCCAGGATAACAATGATATTTAGCGAAAAAGTATTGACATCAAATAAAAGAGTAAATTGAACACATGTGTGATGAGAAAGTGGTATTTCCTTTGTTAAAATTACATAACAGGTGGGTAGTTTAGTGATACATCTGGAGACTGAGAGTTTTGTTTAAGATATTAGGAGTCAAATTTACTTTAAAAAAAGAGCAGGAAAGGGCCAAAAAAGGTGCACCACATCTGTTGATGACAGAAGAACAAAAAATACTATGTTTCAGAGATAAAAGAATTTCGTGGACACCCATCAGAAGGGATTTGTGAGTGATGCTGGTATTTCTTTCAGTTCAAAAACAATCAGGAGTATATAAGCAGATGCAAGATTAAAGGGTAGAAACCCATGAAAAAAGCCTTATCTCAATTTACAGCAGCCTTAAAAGGGACTGGACAGTGGAACACATTAATTGGACAAATGATTACAGGTCACAAGTTATATGGAGGGATGAAACTAAAATATCGTTATTCAGTAGTGATAGCCTAAAATATGTAAGATGTGTGTAAAATGGCAGAATTACTACTTCCTGACTTGCATTCAGGTAACTGTGGAGTATCCATATAGTTTTATCACTTAGTCATGCATATCAGCAGATGGTATTGGTCGCCTTCATATCATCGATGGGACACTGAATGTCATAAAATACATTGATACCATTCTAGAACCCAAACTTCTGCCTTCCATCAGGGACATATTTAACAACAATGCTTCATTTATTTTTCAGCAAGATTCTGCTCCTTGTCCTCACAATAAAGTAATTGAAAGACTGGTACCGTTCTAAGATCTTTAAATTGTTGTCTTGGCCTGGAAACAGCCCTGATTTCAATCCTATCGAAAACTTGCGGCACCGTTTTTAAACTCTTGTACGAATGAGGTACCCATGAAATAAAAAGGAACTAATTAAGGATATAATTGTTTCCTAGCATCATGTAATAACTAAAGGAGAGCTTAAAACTATTTTCAGTTCAAAGAAACATCGATGTGAAGCTGTACTAAAGATTAAAAGCAACCTCACTAAGTTTTGATAACTCACTGCTATCATCAGTATCTAATGTATATCGACATTTATTACAGTATAACATTTTTTGCATTGCAGATATTTGATTTTTGTATTGAATTCAGTATTAAATTCCCTTTAAAACTACATAAAATACTTAGCATTTTGTGCAACGTAAAAGTTTCTATAAGCATACAAACTTAAAAAACCTAAAAATTTTAAAAAGTGTCCACAATTTTGGCCACCACTGTAAGTAATTCTTAAATTCAATTCAAATTAATACATTGTTATTGTATCCTGTTATACATATACGCACTTTAAGAAGAGTTCCATAGAGAATGTTTATCACTGAACTTTTATAAACCTTGGCTATTTGTTTACTATGTTACTCTCAGTGTTAAAGTTTTTCAACTTAAATAAAAAAATTGAAGTTGATAAATAAATTATAAAACTAAAGCATTCATTTTTATGTACATTTTTTTTTATTATTATTATTATTGCTATATAAATTGTATTTCTGCTGCTCTTTGCAAGAAAAACCTGTAAATATTTAAAGGATGCAATTTTGAATAATTTTGATAAAAATATTTATACTACTATTCATTACAATTTTTCTTCATTTAATTCAAGAGTAATTACTGTTTTGTGTTAATTTGGTGTGAATTAACTGATTTTAACTTAAGCTTAAAATACATCAGTAACATGCTCTTAAATATTAAATTATGATTTTATTCTGGAAAGACCTCCTTAATTCTTGTTCCTTTTTGAACATGTTACATTTCAGATCATGATTCTGAAGGAGATCTTCCTGTCCGTCAAATGCTAGAGAGCATTAATTGTTACTGACAGGTCTCGAAATACCATGCCATCGGGTAAGTAATCTAGTTATGTTATTTTAATATCATACATATTCTTCATTTCTGTTTCAAGAAATCAATTTTTTATTTATATCCATAACCTTTTATATTTGTTGAAAATATTCTTAAATATTTTCCGTATTATACCCCTTGTTAAATTCCTTTTTTAAAAGTTGTTTGTTTGTTATAAACAACTGACTGAACATAGTTATATCAATAAAAACATTTTATGTTTATTATGCTACAAATTAGTTTATGGGAAGGATTCTGAAAACTTTTGGGTGGTGGTAATTGAAATTAAATCTTATTTAAATTGTGGATTATAACACTTTTCTCTGAGATTGTTTTGTATAAAAAATGTTTGAATTTTTACTGTATAGATTTTCTTTAAAATAGTGATTCTGATTAGTATATATTAATTGATCTTATTTTTTATCAATCGGAAATTAGCAAATACATCATTAATTATCCTTATTTTTATAATATTATTTAATCTTCATATGAAAAGACAAATTTTGATTTGTTATTGCTGAAGAATAATAAATATAGTTCAGCAAAAATATGTAATGAGCTTTTTTCAGTTGTTTAGAAAATACCCTTCAAAAACATTGTCTTGTTACTGAGTTTGAACCCAGTACCACTAAAGACCCGCCATGTAGGGAACAATGCACGTTAAATCTGTTTAGAGCTCAAACGTCCTCTCGTTGGTGTGGTGTGGTAGTTAGGAGAAGGGGATACCTGCTCAGGTGTACTCCTCATCACTTGCCCATGATTCAAAATTAGGAGGTCTGTCACCAAAAGCCCTCATGTAACTGAGCATTGCGACGTTAATATTCCACTCACTCAAAAACTTTGTTCAAATAGTTTTTGTAACATTATACAATGTGTTTAAAAAATTAAGAAGAATTTGCATTGGTAAGACTGAAATATTTTTAATAAACTTTGTATGTTTTTAACTGTTACATTGAAAGTTATATTTGCTGATTAGATTTTAAGAAATTTTGGTACTTTTTCGTTAGCTAGGCATACATTTTGCCAACATAACCCGTAATCTTTCTCCAATGACTTGTTTCCCAACATTCAAATTTCTTACTCTTAAGTGTGATGAAAACTAGAGACGTCAACAGTGGAGAAATAAGATTAAGGCTGCTTTTGCAAAAATACGAGAGCTTGAACTAAACACATTTTCAGACAGAAAAATGCCTCTATTTTCATGAAAATTTGCAACATTATAACTCGTACATCTGTTAACAATATAGCATTTCTAAAATTTCAAAATATTCTGTGAATATTATTTTTTATTTTAACACGTGAAAGGATAGCTCATTTAACATTAGGGTATAGGAGAAAAGGACGAAACACATTTTATGCCAGAAAAAATGGCTCAACTGGTCAAAAATGTGAAGTATGATAAAATATGCTGCTCTGTAAAGGATAGTGAAGCCAGAATATAATAAATTTTAATTTCTTTTATATCTGAAAAAATTACCTAATTTGGGTCTATTCTGTAACGTTAATCAAAGACAGCCTTAATAATTTTTCAAAAAAAGGAGAGGAAGTCTTTTTTACTTGTTAATGTGATTGAGAGAAAATCACGAATTGAAGTTATACTTTAGAGACAGAATTCAATGGAGATCAATGGATCTATGTATTTGTCACAATAAAAGGAATTTACATAAGGAGCATAATTTGAAACTTCCATATTATATTTGCTAGCTTCTTTAAGATTCATTTACGATTGAAGAACATCAACAAAAGATAGAAGGGTGCAGTTAGGTTGATAAATTAGATAAGAACATATGTACAAGTAGAAAAATTATCCAAGATATATTCTACTTCATTAGCTTTCATTTGATGTCTTTGCCAAAACAAAAAAAAATCTGATGTTGGTGAAATATACCCTGTCTAATAAAAAAATTCTAAGGAGGCTACCTTTTAAAAATATCCATGTATGGTGACTAAAAATATCTGCTAATTGTTCAACCTCAATAAAATCTTTTGCATCTGCTTAACATGAAATTAAAATAAAACCTGCAACCAGAAAATTATTTTATCCTTTCAAACTAAAAATAAGGCAGAAGATGTAAGTTTTTTTCAATTCCTACTATTAGCTCACACTCTCTCTATATGTATTTATTTATTTATTTATCTTGGCGAAATTTTCAATTGTTAATAAAATACATTTTAAGGCACTCAACTGAGCTGAAATTTTATATACATGATTATTTTGGAGGACAATACAATAATTTAATTGTAATTAATAAAAATTAATAGATTAAAACTAATTATTTAAAGAATTACAAATACAGCCACATTCGCATCATTTGTGGCGACTTAGAGACCCTTTTGGTGATTTGTGTCAAAACTTGAAAAGGTTTATTTCTCGCGTTTTAAAGCATTCAGTTGAACTGAAATTTTATATACACGATTGTTTTGGATGACAATACGATACTTTAATGATAATTAATAAAAATTAATACCACTTAATGTTGTGATTCTGTCATATGTATAAACATATTTATATTAATTGTAACTATTTAATAAAAAGTAGTTAAAATAAAATTTTTCTTTGTTGATCTAAGTAGGAATTGACTTAAATTTTTTTTATTATTATTTTACTTGTTCTGAGAACAAATCATTTTCACATGTTCCAACCTTTAAATTTCATCTCTTTTGGTGCTCTCCTTCATCCTGAATCAATTTATCTGCTTATGGGTTTGTTATAAATTCTTAATAAACACTCTGCCACAGTGCTTCTCAAAGTTTCAATACTTGCCGCCCAATTTTCAATTATAATTTTCTTCGCGCCTCCCCCCATATAATAACAATGCATTGAATGCAATAATATATATATATATATAATGTATTTTGACACTAAAACTACAATACTATCTTAATTATAAACCATTCAAATTATCAAGATAAGTATAAAATTTTGTATATGTTACTTTCAAATAATAGATATTTTAGGTAAATTATATATATATATATACTTTTAAGTAATAAGAAAAGTATGTTGCTTTTCTTTTCTATTTTTTAAATTGAAACAGATAACAATAAAGATGCGACATGTATGTATTTTATGTCAGAATGTATTACGTTTTGCTTCCTTTAAGTAAATTTTTATAATAATCTTTTATTCTCGACTTTTTGATATGCTCGCGCTCCCCTAGTTAGGCTATCACGCCCCACAGTTTGAGAAACACTGCTCTACCATTTTATCTCTTCTGATAACTATAAAATTGAGCTAGATATTCTCATTTAACATTTTAATGTACAGCATTCTCAAAACACAAACTAGAAGTATTGAAATCTAAGCATTACTTTATTTTCAATGATTGTATTAAAAGAATAACAGCTTTATTTCATGTAGTGACATATAGCAGTTTAGTTTTTAAAAATTCCAGTCAACACATATAGTAGATTTAACTGAATGAATATGTTTTACTATATTTTCTAATACATTGTAGAAATGTATCAGTTAATATACTGATTATAATGAATTATGCTTAATTTGCTACAATCAGCTTATTAATTAAATTTTCTTTATGAAGCAACAGCTAGTGCTCCTCCCAGGCTTAACTTTGAAGAAGATAAAATATTTATTGATGGTCTAGACGATGATGGAACAGAACTGAAAGAAAGGTTGGTTGTTTTATTTTTTAAAAGTTATTTCCTGTTCTCTACAGTACAAAAATTAATTAAAAAGTTTTTTAGAAGTTTAGTTATTATATCTATAAATGTTAACTGTATTCATTATAAGTAAAACTCTGTAACTAAATTTGAGTAATGCACTAGCCTCCAAAAGTTAGTGTGCAATTTTTTTGTTGTAATTTGAAAACAAGGGTACATAGAAACAAAAAAATAAGGTAAAAATTTGCACTAAACAAATTTTTTGTTGTTGTTATTTGTTTAAATGTGACAGAAATTTGCAAGTTTATTATAAATTAGCAAACATATTTTACAAAAAAAGCCACTTGGTAAAACAAAGTTCATTATTGGAGAAAGCAGCTTCATGAGTAAGAAGGTTATGGGAACATTAAAAAAAATTGGTTCTAATAAGGAGTGTGTCCACCCCTAAATGTAATGACTTTCCAAGTTGCCAATTAAGTTGTCAAACACCAAACTGGGAAGCTAGAACCATACATGGAGAAGTCCTTGCTCCAGCTCATGTTACTACTTTGAAGGAGCACTTAAAGCAGAGTAACATGTCTACCAAGGCAATCCCCTCTATTGAATTCGAGTCTGGAGGTTCACCTGGCCATTCCATTTGCTCCTCTCTGTGATCTTCAAGATAGCCCTCTACAAGCACAACTCAGCAAAGTCACGTTTTATTATCCATTTGAATGAATTATTAGCAATGGCACATAAGTGTACATTTTCAGAGACCTCTACCCAAACCATGATTCCGCAACTTGTGTAATTGTCTTGCAGCATTATTGGATTGATTGTACCTAGTGCGTTGTTTCGCCCTGATCAGCTAACTCCTTGAATTTCCCTCTATGTAAGGTCTTAGTTTCATCTCTTGCATCTTGTTGGTAGACTCATACATAAAGTACATATCAGTTTTAGAATATTGCACCATCATTGACAACAAACAAAGTCAAATCAAAAGTTCTGCTGAATATGAATATTCTATAGGAGTTCTCTGCTCTTCTGAGGCTTAATTAATGAGAATATTTCTGTTTATTTAGAGCTTCTAAGTAATTTTGAAAAGGATTTCTTTCTTTTTTTTTTCAGAGTTCAAATGAATGTCTTAAGCTTAGGATTTGATTGGATTCTCAGGCATAAATAAAACTCCTTTAAGTGTCTCAGGGATTACCTTTTAACCTTGAGGATTACAATAGTTTGTTTTGATAACTTCTTTCCCACTTCCAGTTGTGTGGACCATTTATTCAGCTACACTTTATATAAGTATGTGTGTGCTGTCCTCAGCCCGCTGTGTTCAAATGTGAGCAGCATCCATATTGAAACTTTCTGTGTTTCTGCTACTCATTTATTTTATATTAGGCAGGATAAATTTTTGGTCTTTATTTACTTCTAATCAAGTTTTCCTCATTTTCTGCATAACTTTTTAGTTTGAATTTTTATATTGTATAATATATATAGATTTGGTTTTTTACAGGACTCTGGTTGATACTGTGTATATGTTGAAAGATCAGATCTTAGAATTGAAAGAGGTACTTGTGAAAAATTAATTTATTCATATATTACTGCTGTTTTAAGTGATGCAAGCATAAAATTTAAAACCACTGTCTGAATAATATGAAAGAATAGGAAATTCTACAACTTAATGAAAACTAATTTTCATTTACCTTGTAAAATTTTTAGACTTTTGAAAAATTGAATTAGATTCCAAAAATAAATTTTATTAATTAATTCTTAAATTAGGATGTTATTTATATTAATCATAAATTAAATATCATTTTAATTCATAAAATTATGCTTAAATTTTGGCTTAAGATTTTTGTGTGTGTGTAAAAAGTAAAGAAATTTAAGTACTATGCCTATAATTATTTTTATAATTGTTTATATTTATTTCTTGTCACAAACTTAATAGCGTTTTTGCTTAAATTTTCATGATGTTGAATAAATATGCAGCAAAATATAAAAGAAAATTACACTTTTTATTTTCTCTATTTTACAAAATGAATTTTTATTTATTTATCTGATGTATTCATTTCAAGTAGCTTGATAATTTTATTTAATTTATTATTATTAAATGTTTTTGCAGGAAGTTTCATCACTAAATAAAGCTCTCTCGGAAGAAATCAAAGCAAGAAAAAGGTTGGAAAGTCTAGTTAGGGCACATCTTCCAGTTCAAGAGAATCATATTTTACCTAGTCTAGATGGTTAAAAAAGAATTATCTATATAAATATATAATAGTAAATCTAGTTGTTCATACATTTTAAAGCAAGGAAGCTCAGGGAACAATAGCATAAATATATATTGGTGAAACTTTTTTCAGAATATTACTGTGATTCACTTTCTAGTATTTTGATCTAGTGGGAAAATTGATCTTCTAAAATATGAAGAATTATGTTTCTACTATTGTTGTTCTGCTTAACAAGAGTTAATGATAAGAAATTTTTCCTTGTATAATATATGATTGAATGTTCTTGTACACTGTGCCCATGTTGTTGTAAAAGTTACTGGTAGTTTTATTTTATGGTATGAAGATTTTAATGCACACTTCTTTTACTGATATGCTATTCTTCCTACTGCTTGTTACATTTGTACAGTTCAGCCAAAAATATAAGACATCTTCCAAGTGTTGTTGATCATCTTGTTAAATTTACAGTATGGAAATGAATGCAGCTTAATTATTATATTGTTATGAATATACTTTTTGACTAGAGCAATTATTCTGGACCAAAATGTTTTGACAGCTGTCCAAGAATATATATATGCAATGGATTTTACCATGTTTTATTACTTATGTTTATTAATAAATAAAGAATGTTGTATTATTGTTAATGCATCTTTAATTTTTTAATTATATTGTAAATTATGCTCCATGGATTCTTATTTGTGTTTTGAATTTTTTAAAAAAAAATACCAAAAGTTAATTATGTAATCTAAAAACCTGAAGAATTGTAAAATTATTATAATTCCACATTTAATTTTCAGACATTTTTAGCATTGCGATGACTCCCAATGAAACTAAGAATTTGTGTAGATCTCCATATGCAAATACTAGTAGAATATAACAATTCAAAAAGTTCATTTTTAAAATAATATATACGTTACTTTGAAATGGAAAAACATAATTACTTAGCATTTATAACCTAACTATGCATGAATTGTGAAAAAAATGACCTGTCATTAAAATCTAGATCTTGTTTATAAGACTGGGTTTTGTAGAGTTACTTTAAATAATAATTTCGTATTTATCGCACTTAAATTAAAGACTTTTTTTTTTTGGATTTTCTATCTATTCAAAGACTGATATTTGTAATTATTCAAATTAATAAAAATGCACTACGGTAGGCCTAAGTTAATGGTGGAACAGTTTTTGAAACAAAATTCTGAGTTTTGTGAATTTCGCAATAGCTTTTGGGATATGTAGTACATTAACATAAATATGTTTGGAAATGTTTTCCATATCATCTTGTAAATAATGATACTCTTATTATTATTTTAAAAGAAAAAAAAACATTTTGCTTTTGTAAACATCTAAAATTAAATGGCTTTCTTTTCTTTTTTTGTCTTACTCAAAGAAGAAGAATATCTCATTTTGGTCAACAGATTAAATAGAGTCTATCGATAAATCATAATACTTCCAAATAAAAATTTTGACTTTATCAATTTTAAATGTAAAATTTTTAAGTGTGGAGAGAAAGAGAGGAAATTGCTAAAAATATCTGATCAGTGAAAAGGTTTTGAATTATTGCTCTAGGTATTTCTCTTTAAAAAAAATATGTCCTAAATGTTCCTATATTTTCTTATGTTATATGAGATTGTCAACTCATAATATTATTAACCTATGTATATATATTTAAAAAATAATCTGTTATACTTCAAATGTGGATATTTTCAATTTTATTGCTATGTTTGCCCTCATGAGTAAGAATACTCTTTCCCTCATATGGACAAAAGTTATTGGACTATATAATATCATGAAGTAAATTCATCATTTAAAAAATTTCTAAAACTTTATTTTTGGTGTTTGTTATAAAAATGAATTCAAATGTAAATTTGCTAAATTCTATAAAATTTATTAGTGCAAATATATATGGTTCACATATAAAGACAAATAACTTATAAAAGCTATGTGTTAATACTTGATCATGCTTAGGTAGGCTTGAACAAAGGTGGATTTTTAAAAGTATGGATTTTTTTTATTATTATTATTAAAACTGTTATTGATGCATTTGAATTAATATTCTCAAAATAAAATGTTTTACAAATAATTTTGATTGTATATTTCATTTGAAACATTTGTTCAAAGAAATAAATTTATTGAAAATTAGTGGGTTTAATGTCCAATTATTGCAAATTAGTAGATTTAAAGTCCAAAACTTGTGATAAATGTTGGAAAAATGAGCTTATTCTGTAATTAAATGTGTAATAAATATCTGTTAAACTGAAGCTTTCTAATAACTAACCTGTCCTCAAAGTTTGACCCAACAGGTATGTGAGTGCTAATTTTTCTATTTATCAGATTTTTTTTTTTAAATCTCCTATTAAGCAGCTATTTTGTACTCTTTGATCTATACTTATTTTTCTCTGATTGCATAAAATAAAGAGTGTATGTCTGTTTTGAAACATCATGTAATTTGTTTGTAAAGTATCCAGTGGCTTTTGTCCAAAAAGCTAAAATTATTCACAAAATCAAAAAAAATTTTATAAGTTTTTTTTTTCCCTTCATTGTAAAATGTTTTCTGAAAAGCTTTCAGTAAACAGAAAAATATAAAATTACAAATTGTACCAGTATTTACATTTGTAAATACTAATCACATAACAGTACAAAATGATGAGCCAAAAAATGAATTAAATGACTCCAAAAAATATTTATCTACTGTTTTTAATCAAAAAGATCCATTGTCTGTATAATATATATATATGCATATTGTGGAATTTGAAAGATTTAAATATACATAAGTATCATAGATATGAATGTTATTGAAGATAATTAGTGTACTTAGAAAATGTCATTCATTTTTTTATTATTTTTTTATCTCTTACAGGAATGCATGAAAAAGTTTAATCATTGATATATTATATTTAAATATTAATTTTAATTTAGTATATTTTATTTAATATATTTTTTGAAAAAATGTTGTCTTTAGACATTGATGCAAAAAATATGAAGAGTTTTATGAAAGATGTAGTTTTTTCTATAGATTTTACTGAATTTCTGAGGTTGAGAATGTAAAAACTATATACTCTTGTTCTTCTGATATTGATCTCCTATATGTAGTTAAAGAAATGAAGCACTGTGTGATGAAATCTGAACATTATTTGCCAATTTAGCTAAATTTTACTCTGAAATTATCAGTTTAAATAATTGTTATAGCAGAACAAATGCATTTTGAGTGTGTACAGTAAAACTTTCATGATTGTTACTTTATAGATGCTTTTTATCTTTCTAAAAATTCCTTGCTAAAGGTCCATAAGATTCAAAACTGGTTTTATAGCCGATTAGATTCAAATTATGTTCTTTCCTGTTTTGTTAAACAATTATGACGCTAAATGTGTACAGTGGCTAAAAATGGTGCTTTTATTCAAATTTGCCTGTTGTGAAACTTAAGTTTTAAGTAGGTAAAGAAACAAGAAAGGTTTTTTTATAAGTTTCAGTTTATTACTTAAAATGTTATAAGTTGTTGGAGGTTTTTCTTTCATGAAAAAACTGGGGAGGGGGGACCTCTGATTCTGAAAATATACTAATAAGAAGTTTTGTAAAAAAAAAGTTACACTTATTGATTTATCATGACAAATCACGCATGGGAAGCCACGTGCTTTCTACCTATGCACTAAATAAACTGATTTACTCCATTATCGGGTAGGAAATTATACAGGACAGAAAAAGGTATCTTGTAAAACATTCAATAAACAAATATTTTTATTGTACTTGGTAGCATTTGGAATATTGTGGATATCGAGAATGGGTAACAGTTCGCATATCGCATCATGATTTCACTACTTTAAAATGATGAGGCACAGTAATTAGCAGATAAATATTTATTTTGTTTAATTAAGATTATTATGGAAAGTATATGTATGTGTTAACATTTAAAGAAAACTTTCAAGTGAATTTGATATAACCATCTTTTAGCTAAATTTTGAAAGTGTTTATTTCTTTTGTAATAATCCATATATATATGTTTATATTATTGATGTAAGTAGCAATGGTCTATAAAAAGAATAATTTTTGTGTAAGATGCTGTGATTTTTACCAGAAAGAGTTGAAATATTGTTGTAGAAGAATAGAAAAGCTCATATATATAATAAATTTGTTGAGAAAAAAACAAATAAGGTGACAATCTTGTTGACGTTTATAAAAAGGTTTAAAGAAATGTTAAGAATTTTTGAATGTCCGGTTTGTATGTATATATAGAAAATGTAAAGAGTATTATAGTGTAGTGCATATTATTATGTAGCTGTATAACACTGTTCGAAGCACTTTAAAATTTCATTTGCTCTTTTAAAAGTTTTATAAATGCAAAAAACAAAATGTAGTAAAGTTACATCAAACGAAATATTTTGCATAATATATTAGTAAATATATCATGATTTATTCTTAAAGTTAAGATTTCTGTGCAGCTTTGTTATTTTAAGTTAAAATGTATTCTGTTGATATGTCTGGAAATGAAGAGCCAATGATTACTTTTTAAAGCATTGAAATATAAAATTCTATCTTTTGGTTCTTCATAGTTAAAAATTGTCTTGAACCATCAAGGATTGTCTTGTATGTGTGTCAAGGCAATATATTTCTTCCATTTTTTTTAAGTTATGATTTGTGTAAAACTATTTTTATGACATTTTGAAAAACACTAAAAATGCATAACAAACATTTATTTCTGAGTACAGTAAAACTTAAATTTTATGATTTTAATTAATAATGCAAAAAAGTAATTTTAGATAAATAACTTTCTGTAAAATACCAGAAAGCAGCTTACAGGTTTCATGTTTGTACATCAGAAAAATATACATTTCAGTTTATTTTAAAAGTATAGATTTTTATAAAAATCTGTTTGGTTTTTTAAAAAAATTGTGCAATTTTGCTGAATTTCTGAAAAATGGGTTATTTTATCTCATATGGAACTATATTTTAAATGATAAATAAAACTAAAGTAATTAGTTTTCATATATCTGATATATGAAATGGAATTTTTTAATTTTTATGGCTTTCTCATAAAAAAGGGTCAATTTAGTCACATAGCCTTAGCATGCTATGTGACTAAATTGATACTTCATTCAATGCTTATCCTTTAAATGAAATAGAAGTATTGAATATCACTTGTCTTTCATAGTCAAAGCAATTTTTTAGAAGTCAATCTGCATCCAGCCATCTATCAACAAAATTGCTGTTCAAACTATTTTATCACTCCTTGCCTAAAAAAATTTTTGCAGTTAAAAGAAGCAATATTTAAAAAATCCTATAAAAGCATTTATTGATGACTTACTAGATGTTATTTCGAAGTAGTTTTATTCGTTAATATGTAATGTATTAAAATAAATAAATATTTATGTTGTATTTTGTATTTGTGTATTGATTTTTGGAAAAATGTAAAATGCATTATGGTTATATAATATATAGCTTATATTTCATATTTGTAAAAAGAAAAGATCACACACATTCAGAATCAATTCTATAAATTCACACTTTAAACTTGTAAATAAAGTTTATACCTCTGATTGTCTATTTTATTATGAACAATTTCTATTTAATATGCTTCAAGTTGAAGGGACAAAAGAGAAATTTGAATTATATGTTTTCCTAAAGAGAAAAGATAGTTGTTTTTTTTAAAGTTTATTTCGCTATTAAAAATTTTAATAGAATTATTATGCAAAAAATACATGGGCATTTCAAATATGCATATGTATTTCTTTTTAAGAAATCAAATGCAGTTGAACCTCTATATTGCGAATTTTTCTATATAGCGAACTTTTTCTTTGTGATCCAATTTTTTTCCTCTCTATTTTTGAATATTTCTAGGCATTTCAAATTATTCTCTCTTTTAAAGCATTTTATGGTGGTTATATTAATTTTGAACGGTTTTATTAGATGTCTAACCTGCCAAGAGCAATAGAATTCTGGGACTTTCATCAAAGAAGTGTAACTTTTTTAACCCCCATTGTCCAGTTTTTTCACTGGAAACATCATCGATAAATAAATAATGTATGTTTAAAATTACTTGTATGCTTTAAATTAGAAAATATCCTTAAAATTCATTAATCATAATTATTTCTTAATGTTACAATAGTTTCCTCGACATTCTTTTTCTGGTTTTCCTTGCAGTTTTTTTTTTTTATGGGTAAGATATATAACATAAAAGCACAAGGTAATTTTTCAAAGGGTCAGGTTGAAGTTCACCATTCTTTATCATCTATTTTGATTTGTGATTTTCAGGAACAAACACAGTAAACTAGATGAAAAATAATTAACAAATTATTTATAAATATAACAAATATTTAATTAAATTTTATATATACTAGGAATATAATCAATGGAAAATCAAGCTTGGAGTTGCCCACTGAACATAATATATTTACTGTGTGAATACTTTTTAAATATAGTGTTTATAAATTAAAAAAAAATTTATATGGTTTATAAAGTGTATATATATTGAAAGATGAACCTCTACATAACGAATTTTTCCAATAACGAACTTTTTGGGGATTCAGCGACTTCATTAAATAGAGGTCCGACTGTATTTTTACTATATACCTCAACAAGATAAAGCCGATGTGTGACATGCGGCAGCGATCTTTTCAGCTAAGTCCAGGATGACCTTCGGCGTATAATGCACGCCCGTAAATTTCGATCTTGTTTTTTGTATTAAAAGTGAGCGTGATACGTCGGATTATAGGATAATTGATTTTCGATGTAACTCTTGAAATAATTCCTATTTTATCCTTGTATTTGTTTATAGGTTTGTCAATAGATTTCCTTTCTCTCACTGTACATGAAAATATAACTATTTTCACAAATAATGTAATACAACACCAATTCCTTTTTATCGGAAAATTTCATTCTTTTATTGAAGTTGCACTACTACATTGTTTCGTCTATACTTTCACTCATCACGATCTCCAGAACTATTAAGAGCTACAGACTTGAAATTCGGTGATCCTGTTTCTTTTGTTAAGAGTAGAGACAGCTTAGAACAGAAATCGACTTCCGAGGAGGGGTTGCGATGGGTTAAGGGAGCGAGCGATATGGATTTAAAAAAGTCCGTTTTATAACTACTAGATCTATAGAATTAAAATTTGGCGTGAAGTGAAGTGAATTTTAATGGCGCAAGGGCCAAGCTGCGCCAAACACTCGTTAAAAAAGAAAAAGTATTTTTATTTTTTAATTGCATAAAGTACATGCATATGTATGCATACATACACATATAATATTAAAAATCTAATTAAAAGCACAAATCAAGTCCAATGGTACAATAAAATCTTTAAGAAAATTATTTTTCATGTAAAATGTCAGTTGAACGTAAAAAAGCAAAAAGATTTGGATGGGGCGTTTCCCCAACCACACAAATCAGTCAAAGTTAGAAGATTGGTTTTAAAAAAGGTGTTTCGTTTAGATGAATATTTTGGACATTCTTTTAAAATGTGTAAAATGAAGAGGTCACATTGACAAAAGTCACATACTGGGGGACTCTGTTAATGTTTATGCGTTAGACGAGTGTGTCCGCTTCGTACTGGTACCGCTGCCGATTGAGCAGTGGAAGGATGAATGCTATGTAGTTTGTTGATCCCAAGTCTCTTGCCATGTATGATGGATATAGTGCTGTATAGGTGTTTTTAAATCCTGGTAACAAAATTTGGCAAGAAGGTTTCCTTTGTTGAGTAAAGAACGAATTTTGTGGAAATCGACTCACAGGGGAGACTTCAGAGTATTGAGGAGGTATTATAGAGAGATTAAGCTCAGTTATACCTTTTTTGAATGGCTCATTATTGATTCTTTGCATCTTAAAAAAGCATAGTTAAAATTCTTTAGCATCACGTTTTATTTAATATACAAGTTCTTGGATACATAATACAGCTGTACATTTGCCAAGTTGAATATATAACTGTATTCTATATTCTGACTTTTATTGATCTATGCATATCTGCACACGTCGAAAATGCTTTTATAACTTGAGAATGCATGTACATTTATGCATAAACTAGAAAGGAAATCTGAGAACAGTATATATTGCAGGCATATATACCCTCCTAGCGTGTCGCTAAATTTTTCAAAAATCGTCAATAGTGTACAAAAATAGTCAATAGCCCCTTACAATACAACATTGTCTGCTCATAATTTCTACAATATTTGTTTGAGATTTGTTTAAAATATCCGAATAGTTTGCTGTTTTTTCAGACATTTGTAAATTTTTATGTTAAAGAGAAAAATTGGCCTAAAATGAATATGCCAGAAAACTGCGATTAAGACGATTCAGTTTCTAAAAGAACGGGACATTCGCCTGGAATCTGGGATTAGAATTTTCCCGTATTTCTTTATTACTTACCATGTAAACCTTGCGTTACTGAAGGAAATCTCATTTTATATTCGGAGAGAAATCTGTAAATACTCACGTTGAAATTCTAACGCTATCGATTAAAAGTTAGTCAATTATTTTGAAGTAACCATACTTACAAAATCGAACGCGTGTTTGAGTTCATATTAAATTTGTGATAATAACATAAATAGTCAGGATTTTTTTTTTTTGAAATGTTGAACACCGACAAAATTCCAAGAAATTCTTCCCAAGAAAACTGGACACATGTCTGAAATCTTCCATAAGAATTTTCCTGCATTTATCTCTCCTAAAAATTGGACCCTTGACCAGGACCGCCCCATGGGGGTTTGAAAAAGCCGTTGAACTTTGGAGGAGAACTCGAAACGCTCAGATCGCTTTTCTGGAACAGAATACGGTGATGAGAATTTAAAAAGATTAAATTAAATTACGATGCCGTGATGCACGATGTTGCCTGTACAAAAAAAGGGGGGGTAACAAATTTCAACTATTTTGAACCGAAAAAGAATAGAAAAGAATTGATGTGACACATTGCATTGCAGCAGTATCTAAATAAGCCAGTAACAGCCTCCGGACAGGAGTGATCACATTTGTCTAGTGGTATTACGTGCTTACGAATCCATATGTCGCGGGGTTTTAAAATCCCAACATTGGGGACCTTTCGCAAAAAAAAAAATATAAAAACCTTCTGATGTGTCGTAGCACCATCCCCCGAAAAGATCAATCAAAGTCGTCAGCCCTTGCCCAACAGTAACAACTCCCCGTTCGCCATAACAACAAATATATCGTTCGTTTTCGTTTATCACCACTCATTGGGGGGAAGTATTGTGGGTATCTAAATAACCGTAACAGCCCCCAGACGGGTGATCATTTTTCCTAGTGGTATGTTACGTGTTTAAAAAAGGGGTAGATTTACTTGAAACAATAACCGTCGTCAGTTTCCCAAAAAGCAACCAAAGTCGTCGACTCCGTCCCCAAAGTCGTCAGACCCCCCGGACCTAGCAACCAAAGTCTTAGACTCCGCGCAACAGTAACAACTCACACGCTTGCTATAATAACAAATATCTCGTTCGTTCGCTTATCCACCGACTCACTGGTGGGGGAGTACTGTGGCAGTATCTAAATAAGCCAGTAAAAAAAACAGCCTCTGGACAGGAGTGATCACTTTCGTTTAGTGGTATGTTAAGTGCTTACGAATTAGAGGGTACCGAGTAATCTACGACGGCATCGTGTCGCCATCTAAACTAAAGACAATGGTTTAATTTTTCTTTGCTGTGATTAATTTAATAAAGAAAATAATATAAAAATGAAAAATTTACAATTTAAAATGGATGGAAAGACAGAGAGAAATATTTGATTTTTAACTAAATTGCGCACCTTTCGTGAGCCGAAAAATGGCAGGGGAAAAGAGACAGACAGAAAACAGAAATGTAATCAAATAGAATCCTGCATAGTTTTTTTTAAAAATTGATAAATAAAAAAAAAAATTAAAAAAAAAACCTTAACGCGCATCTTTTTTCTGCAAAAGATGAAATTCAATTTCCCAAAGAATATCAGGAGTTCCGCAATTTTTTTAGGGCTGGGAATTGTTGTCCAGCACGCCTCTAGGCCTTTAGAACAACTTGATGTTCAGAAAACTGCAATCCAGTAGAAATCAATATAAGAGAACTTGATAAAATAACCAATTCATATAGCATCTCAAACCAGAGGGGGATATTAAATTCTAATGAAACTAGTCGAATCTCTATATAACGAACCCCCTATATTGGAATTTTCTATCCCGCAAATTTTTTCTGGAATTGAACATTTAACTTTTTCTTCATAAAATAACCTTTCTCATAAAGTGCTTTTTCTATATAGCGAACTTTTCTTTTTTTCGTTAATTTTTTTTTTTTCCCCCCTTTTTTTTTAAAAGTATTTCAAAAAAAATTTCAAGATTCTCTTTTTTAACTCATTTTATGGTGGTCTAAATCTGAACTGGTTTTATTAGTCCAAATTTTGCCCGAGGAAAAGAGTTCAAAGTTTCACCCAAAAGTGAAACCTTTTTCCCCCATTCCCCAGTTCACTGAAACATCTTCGTATCCTTTTCACCCCCCAGTGGAGTTGTCCCGTGTTCAAATTTTAAAAATAATAAAAGTTTAATATTACTTGTATGTTTTAAAATTAAAAATTCCTTATAAAATTCATTAATTTTAGCATAAAATTATTTTCTTAACATTAAAAAACGGTAATTTCCGACATTCTTTTTTCTTGTTTTCCTTGCAGTTTTCCTTTTTTTTTAAGGGGAAAGATATATAAAAAAAACATATATTAATTTTAAAAAATGTGTGAAAAATTCTTTTTTAATATGTAGTTTTTATAATTTAAAATTTTTTTTATGGGGTTTTTATAAAGTATATTGGGGGTGGACCTTTATATAACAATTTTCCATATAACGAACTTTTTTTTTATTTTGCGACTTCGTTATATAGGATCTCTGATGTATATACTTAGAACAACGCCCTGGTTTTTTCCCACGCCATCTTTTGTCGCCCTGCGGTATAGTGGGTTGCACGCTGACTGCTGCGCCGTGGGGGGTGGGTTGAATCCCCGGGAAAGGGGGATGTTTGAAATGTATAGTGCCTGCGCCATGGGGGGACTCTAAACCGTCGAGCCGCAAGTCCTCTTGTGAGGGGTTGGCGGGGGGCCTCTGACCACCCCCAGGTTTTTCCCCTCTAATGGGGTAACCCGGGGCAAATCTACTGTCACCTGTATGGTGCTCAAAGGTACGGTTTAACGACAGGCATCACTTACCCTTTTTGCCATGATTTTGGTGGGCCTCGATCTCCCTTTTTCCCGTCGGGTGGCATTGTAACAAAAAAATTTTTTTATGGAAAGGGGCACTACACCTCAATTCCTACCGGAGGAAAATTCAAGAACTTCTACTTTTAGTGATTTTTTTTAGAAATATTCAAAATTTTTTTTCGAAGTGTGGGGGGTTTTTAAATTTATTTTGAGTATATATATATATTGTATCTTTATCGGCCTTTTTGTTTTTTGGAAGACTGTTTTTTTTTTCTGTTTTTGCTGTATTTTCCCCGGGATGCTCCCGGAATTTCAAAAGGAAAACAAAAGGGGCCCCAAGTTTTTATTCATTTTGCAATTTTTTAAAATTTAATGTTTTGTAATAAAAGAATACAAATTTAAAATAGTATAACCATTTTTTTAAAAAATTTAAAAATCCCTAAAAAATTTCCCCAAAAGGTCTTTTACCTAACAAAAATTTAATTTGCTTTTTAAAGTATTTCTTTCTCTTTAGTATTGTAGGGTATTTTTTAGTTCCCCAACAATTTTTGCGTCTTGGAGGATTTAAAAAAGTTTTTGTTTTTTATATTTTCCTCCTTTTCGTGATTATTGTTTTCCAATTTTGGTTTATTTTTCATTTTTCTTTTTTTTTTTCCCCAAAAACCCCCAAAAATTTTACTGGGCTTAAAAGGATTGAGGGATAATTTGGGGACAGAAAAAAACCAGTGGCGTAATTGAGACAGTGCGTTTGGCGCTTTATTGTTGGGGCGTCTCCCGTATCCTTTTGGGGGAAATTTAAAATTTTTTTTGGGCCATGATTCAAAACCATAAAAAAAATCAAATTACCCAATTTTGAAGCCAATTTACACCCCCCTGCCAAAAACCTTTACTTTTTGCTGAAGCATAGGGGGAGGAGTTCTTGTTCCACATAAATTCATGGCATTAAACTCCTTATTTTTTCATTTACAAGCTATTATAGGCCCACCGAAACTAAAAATGTTGAATTACCTGCCATCCCAATCAATTTGTTGTCAATTTTGAATTTTCTGAAACTTAATCCCAAGAATCTAGTTGGATCAATAAAACATGGAGGTAGAAGTGTTCTTGCGTGTAGATGTAAATAGGGCCACAGAATTAGATAATTTGTGTTGTTATTTTTTGTTGCTATTGTGAATCAAGAGCTCTATTTAAATATTTTAAAGAGAAATTTTAAATTATCCATCCAAAATTTGGATATTGGAAACGACTTCATTTTTTAACAGGATAATGACGCTAAGCGCAATGCTCTCGATGTACGCCACTGTGCTCTACTAACTGTCCCAAATTATGAAACACCTCCTCAATCACTTTATTTAGCAGTAGAACATATTTGGTGAGATTTTGATGTTAAAAAGAAAATATGACAAACTAAACAAAAATGTAAGCAAAAACATAATCACAGAAGAATGGAAAAATCGTAGAAAAAAAAAAAACTGATTAAATCTATACCAAGACGCTAAAATCAATGTGAACACTAAAGATATCCTATAATACTAAATTAGAAAGAAATACAATATATTTAAAGTTAAGTTGAAATTTTTGTTAAATGTACGAAGTCTCTTTTGGTGTAATTTTTTAATAGCTTTTTGATTATTCATTTTTTTTAAAAAATAGTTATACTTCTTTTAAAAAATTAAATAAGTCATTCCATTAAGAACAAGTTGCAGATATCATAAAAAAAATTACAATTTTACAATACATTAATTTTTATTAATCGAAAACATTAAATTTTATAAGAAATTGCAAGTGTACGAACACTTTTGTGGCCCACTGTATGTAAATCTAAACATTTCCTATTTTATTGACATTGAATACTGACATGATAGTGTGTGCTCTTTTTGTGTGTATGTTGTTTTTTTTTTCTCTTACAGAAAGCTTATTTAAATATATATAATGTTCTTGCAGCTTAATTCGGATAATTGAATTATTTTAACTATATAAACTTCATGCTAACTAAAGAAGCGCGATTGAGAAATGTTGGTAAAAATTCTATGAATTTCATTTGATGATTTTTTTAAAAAATTTTAGCAGGAGTTATATGAGGTATAATAAAGTGCATTAGAGTAAATGTGTTTTATCAGTTTACAAACCTAGGAGGCCTAAACCTGCATGAACATCATCAAAAATAAAATGGACTTTATCCAATTCATTCTTTGTTATCCAAACCTTTACTTCAGGAATATCGAACAACAAAAATTACAAACTCCTTGAGAAAACTCGAACTGTGAAAATTCTACTTTACTTGTCAGTTACGGAAATAGTTATCAGTAGGACAGTAATAGCAAACGATTTATTTTTAAATGAATATATTAGAATTATATAACTACCAAATCGATTAATAAAGTAAATATAAAATTTATCATTATATATACAGTAGTATTTGCTTTTGTGCGGTCCTTTTTTATGCGATTAAAATTTTTGTGCGATTTTATTTTTGTACGATGTTTTATGCGGTAAAACGATTTTCAACGGCTTTGGCGCCACTGTAATGTTTTCTATCAGTGTACATATATGAACTTCAAGACGCTCTGTTCATTGATTGTAAACAGTCTGGGCAATGCATGTTCGAATTGCTTTCTCTCAACACACTAATAGCACTCACTTGATTGAAGACGAAACCTTCAATGGCGGTGACGTTATCAATAATTTGATATGTTATAAAGACGGACAAGAAGAACCAGGTTCTCTCTGAGAGTGCATAAATTAATGCAGGGATCCAGCTTTCCAACAAATCGGAAAAGCATTTTCTTAAAATAGACACCAATTCCGATAGAAGTTTGAAATTCCAAAAAAGAGCTTCGATCACACACACACACACATGCATATCTGACGTTTACAAGCAACTGACCAACCAACCTTCGTCGCAAAAGCTTATCACTTACTTTATGGTACTAAAAAATAAATCAATTGAAATTGTATCTTCAAGTGATGAAAGCGATTTTGAACTAATTCATCACAGAAAAATGCGCGCTTTAAATTAAGATGAGTAACAGTGAATCAATCATGTATGTGCGTTTTGAAAATTTCTCAATGAAAAATTAAATGTTTTCACGTGGAATTTAATTATTTATTCTATTTGGAAGTACTTTCTCAGAAATTTCATAAATAATTGACATATTTTTTAAGTGCGACTTTTTTATGCGGTCCCTTTCCGCCGCATATTTTTTTGTAGTATGTCTACAAAGTTGTTAGTCATATGCAAGTATGTATGAAATGTTCGCATATTTTTTTGTGCGGTTTTACTGTAATATAAGTACTGCTTTAGTACTGTACTGTTTTAGTAACTACTTTTCTCAAAAAAAGTAATCCACGAATGTATGCAAAAAATTTGTAGCCCTTAAAATGGCAATAAAACATCTCAATTGTTAAGCCTTTTAAAACATAATTCCATTAAAAGTTTGGTTTCATGTTATCACTAAAGAAAAAGAATTGCTTTATGAAAAGAAATATCGATAAAAGATATTCTTTTGATGAAAGATTTTTGAAACATATTGATAATCGATCTTTGAATTAGTGGAGGATGTTATTTTCATCGATTGAAATCGTTTTTGGCATTCATAGAATGCACGCGATATTCCTTTTGTTTGATTAATAAAAATATTTTTGAACACATTTTGTGCTTTATCATTACAAATTGTGAATCTCTAGCGAGAAAATTTCTAGTATAAGTAATAACAGAATTTTTCTGATCAACGTTTTCCACAGATTTAGTAGATTTCACTTTTTTAAACTACATGTGACTACTTGCAAACAAAATTGAAAGTATAAAAAAAAATACCTCAGTAGAGAGATTAGTCTTTTTAATTGCAGTATTGGTCTCTTTTTAAAAGTAAAGATAAATTGTAGAGAATTTTAGGATAGAAGATGAGTGGTCAACCGTTCCAAAAAGGAAGAAACGGCTTAATATTTTCAAAAGAGAATGAAGTTGAAATGTCGGAAAAAGCAACAGATGTCATACATTGCTATTCAAAACATTCCATAATGAAGGAATTCTATGATTTTTAAGATCTTGCAGTTCATGGGAATCAATACATTCGATCGTTCAAACCTCAAATATGGCATTCCACTAAGAAATACATCAGCACGAAATACTACACAAAAAGGATTTAATTGCATAAAAGTTTACACATATTTCACTTTGACCCTCGTCTGCACGAAGTTCTTTCTGAACTTATTGTGGGTATGGTTATTACCAGATAAAATTACCGAGCTCATTCGCAGTTTCTTGGCAGTGATATTAACCTTGTTCTATGTGTCGGTTTATAGAAGACGTCGAGTATTTTTAAGGATATCAGAATGTATCATCCGAATTTACAGGAAATTACCGCATCGTAACATTAACAGAAGGCAATACCTGTTCATCATTTTCTTTGCTTTTATAGAAATTATCACTACTGCTTTAAGTGTTATGGAAATATATTCAGGAAAAAATATTACAATAATTCAGAAAAGTGCAGCCGAACTCTTGTTGAATTCATTCGGTGCTGAGCTGTTTTATTGCTTCTTGCTTGCTCACTGTGTTGAATTATTGTTTTATGTCATAACCAGCACCGTCCTTTCAGTTTTCACCATTTACTACGGCCTTACATGTGAATTTGTTCGGGATATCATTCAGCAACTGCTCAATAAACTTAAAACCAATTGTTTTCTGCAGGATGTGGAGAGTTTGATAGACGTCTATGGAGATATTGAGAACTGCATGAGTTACATGGACGAAAAATTATCACTCCCTGCTTTTTTGTTAGTCGTGATGAATATGAGTGGATTGTTTTGGACCAGTTACAAATTAGTACATCTCTCAGATATGAACAATTATTATTTCATTTCATTAATATGCTTCATGATCTTTCACTCTTCTCTTCAGTTGCTTATGATAATTTCGGCGTCCATCACGAATGAATTAGCAACCAAAATGAAACATTTCGTTGGACGTTTGCCTTATCTTTTCCCTACGCGTCACCAAGAAATTAAATTCAAATTGAAACAGAACTTGATGCAAGAGAACTACTTAACTCTCTGGAAGACTTATGTGCTCGATAGGTCTCTGGCGATTGCTAGTTTCGGGGTTTTGTTAACATACGGATTCCTGATTAATAATCTACGAGAAGATTCTTAAATCTCTTTCTCTAAGTTGAGATTTAATTCAGAAATATAAAAATTATTATTATCTCTTTTGGCATTTAAATCAAATTAAATTGGTAACCAGGTATGATATTCTTAAGATGAAACCATGAACAATTATTTTACTGACAAACAAAAGCTCAGATTTTTTAGCCACCGTTTTTGAAACGTTGTTAGAAGCTCATAATATGCAATAGCAATCAGAAATAGGCAAAAGTTCGATGAAAATCTGTACAACGAACTTCTAACGAAGTAGGAATTGACGTTAATTTTTTTTATATATCTTATTTGTTTGAAAACAGCTTATGATGTAGCAAAAATATTTTATGTTTACCATTTAACAGAATTTCCGACTCTTTTGACTATCAAAATACATTTCAAAGTACCCACGAAAGGAAACCATACTCAGTCGAACTCTGATTTAACGAAGTTTTCTCTCTTCCCGATTAAAATGAAGACAAGAATCCCTATTTAACAAATAATATAAACCCCAATAAACACAAATTATTTCAACAGCTGTGTTTTATTTAGTTGAAAATATATATATTTCAAAAAAAGTGCTCCGAATGTAACGAATGTAAAGAAAATTAATTTTTTTGGTGACATGGTTTGTGCGATATTTATTATTATTATTATTTTCATTATTGTTGTTAATCATAGCTTAATTCATTATAAGTCTTTTTTTTATCTGTTTTTTTAGATATTTTGTGTATTTTGTTCATACTAATTGAATTTCTTCTTCCTTTGAAGGCTACCTAATATGTGCTATTTGTGGTGGTATGTTGTGAAAGCTTTATGTTTATTTATGATATTTAAGTTAATTTTTCTCTTTTGATTTATTTGTTTCATGATGCCTCTACCCTTTTACTTTATGAAATTTAAAAAAATTTAGCAGTTAGGGCATATATTTATCACCTTTTAAACGTATTGCTATAATGTTAATTCGTATCATCCCTTCTAAACGTATATTGCTTTATAAAAATAAAGAATATTTAGAAGTTAAATCATAATTTTTTTCACATGGACGAATCCATTTTCGGAAAAACTAGACTTTTATTATGGTAAGAAATTTCAAACCCCTTACCCTTTCTCACATAATAACACTTTTTTTTTATTTGTAACACAAGCCTATTCCCGGTTTGGGGTTTGACCTTAATTTAGTCCTAAATATGAATGATCCCAAACCCTGAAAAGGGTTTATGCAATAAGTCAAAATTTGGAAGTGGTATACGGAATTAGTTGCAAATTTATAAATCGTTTTTCCAAATTACCCAAATCAAGACAAATTATAAAAATTTATTGTTTGTCATCGGCCCTTTGAGAAGTGTGCAAAATTTCGAATTAATCTGACTTTTTAAAGTGGGTAAAAATCGAGTTCAAAAATTCCATTACATACAAGTGAAACTTAAAAAAGCATGTTAAAAATGTCTTTTCGAAATATTTTTAACAACATTTAAATATTAATACATACAATCTAATTAGAAAATATATTTATAATGATAACAAAATAATATTACTAAATTTTTCTCTCTGTAGATTAAAAAAGAAGAAAACATTGAATAGCTCGAGCTATAAATGAGTTAATTCACAAACTTTAAATATTCAGAAAGAATTTTGAATTTTTTTGATGCTCCAAATAGCAAAAAAGCGAACAGCTTTTAAGAATATACTTATAATAGCAAAATAATATTACTAAAATTATTTTCTTGATGTATAAAAAAAGAGACAGAGAAACCTATATATCTTATAATCGCTCCCATTGCGTAGCACTGGGTTCGAATCCCAGAAGCTCCTTTTTCACAAATTTATAACTACTTACTCTTTAATTTCCCTTGGAAAATTATTCCGACAGATCTTTTATTTATTTTAATGTTCTTTTTTTATTTTTCTTCATGTTTTATATTTTTAATAGCTTTTCGATTTCCTTTTCACTAAAAGATTGAGATCTTAGCTGCATTCCCATTGGTCGGCCTCGCCCCGCCCACCCAAAGATCGAAATTCTGCCTTCATTTTCGGTGCCTTGCACCGTCTTTGAAGCTATTTTACTCGTACTAAATACATTTTATTATTTTAAATTTTTATTTTCTCTGAATCTCCAGTACTTTTATTATATCTTAAAAGCATTTAATTTTAACAAAGGGCAATAGTCAATCAAATAAAGTCAGTCAAATACCTACTGATATGAGGTTGTAATCAATATCATGCTCACTGCATAATTTCGGTCAAGCCTTTTTTGTGATATTCATTTCTAAATATTTTTATTTGAATTAATAGAATTTTTAGAATGATTGCATGTTTAAGAACCAGTGAATTAATGGAATGTAGATTTTATTCAAGATGGCCGCCTCGCACTAAAAGAAAAACAAGATGTGAAGAATAAAAAAATATTACTGAAACTTGATGAAACAACTGAGAACTGTAGAATTACAATCATTAAAAACGATTTAAAAAGTAGAATAAGGAGAAATTTACTTGCATTTTTCATGTAAAACGGTGATGTGAGTACCAGGATAAAAAAAAAATGAATATGAAGAATTTCAAAGCGTCGAAAGAAAAAGAAATTAAAAAAATGAAGCAGTAAAAAGTAAAAAAAAATAATAAACAATTTGAGGCCGTAAGAAGAATTAAATATTAAAAAAAATTAACCAGTTTATTGCGGGATGACAAAAAACGTTTGAAATCATTTATTAAAAATAAAACAGTAGAAATTCGCAATCTGTTACCATTAAAAAAAAACTCTGTCTGACAGATTTATTCTGTTAGTTTGAGATCCAAGGTATAAAAATTCGAACGCCCATTTTATTACTTTTTTGAGAAACGGTTTTGTTACGTCTTTACCAGATTTATCCCATTCCCCATTGAGCGAAATCAGTAAAATCTTAACTAAGGTTTAAAAAAAGAAATTGAATCTCTTTAAAAAAAATAAAATTACCAAACGAGCGAATTTGGTAAACCTATTAATCCGTAATAATTTAACGTGAAACTCTCATATACTCTATAAAAATTTATATAATTCTTGTACTTACCAGTAATTTCAGAGATATCTTATTTAAAACGCAAATTACAAAAATAGAACATTGCAATAAAACAATGTCCAATATAGAAATGGCTAAATCTTTTTAAAAAATCGAATTGCTTAAAATTAATATTAGGATTACCCTAATACAAGTATACCTTAAAAAAAGTAATTATAAGAATCATAATTAAAAGAAATACAGAAAACATATTATACCAAACGATAAAAAACATTATAACCATATTGCAATGTTATCCTACACTTAGCTTTGAGCAATTTGGCGGGTAACGAATATTAAATTAACACCTTTAAATGCACAATTAAAAACTACTTGACGATATGTTTCGAAAATCATTATAATTTTATGAAAGCTGCCTATATATATACATATAATGAAGAAAAAGGAGTTTTTTTTCTTAATATATACCCAATATTTTAAAAATAATTTTATACATATGAAAAAAGTAGAAAATTTAGAATTTTAAAAATTGCACAAGAGGTTTTTTATAATTTTTTCAAGGGGAAATTATTCAGTGATTTTTTCATCAAATAATTCATTAACTACGGTTTCTCATCATTTTCTGTATATGAGCGTGTAAAATATTTTGTATATTTAATTAAAGCTTTTTTTTAAAAAAAAAATGTTATCTATATAAAAAAAATGTATTTCGAGATACTATATTCATGTTTAACTTAAGCGGAAAAAAAAAAATTTGAGCTAAAAAGTTGTGTTTTTACAGTTCTAGAGAATAATTAAACTATCATATATTATTTTAGGCACACAAAATTTCCAAGCTCTTAGAAATATTAAATATGTATATATATCGCATAAAAACGGAATCTAAATTTTTATTTCATTACTTCGAGTATGACCTGACACCCTTACAAGCTTGAAAATTTGAAATGAAATCTGATTGTACGGATTTAAATATTTCGTTTCTACGTAATTAGGTTACACACAACCACTTTTACTCTTATAAAAAAACATGTTAATGAAATCATAAAATAAACCTGTATTAAGATGCATCAAAAACTGAGTATTCACTTGAAACTGTCTAAAAATAACTAAAAAAAAACACGTTCAAACTCTCTAATACTGTACGACTGCAAACCGATTATATCAATAAAACCTTTCTGAGTGAAAACGGTAGAATTGAGCTTTTTTTTTTTGTATTAATATAGTTTTGCCCTGCCTTAGGACACCGTTTTCGCTTGGGGAGCTCACGTTTTTATTTTATCCATATATTTTTACCCTGTCTTTGGACACTGTCCTCTCTTAGGATGCTGACGCATAGTTTTACCTTGTCTACGGACACTGTCCTTGTTTAGGATACTGATGCATTGCTTTACCTTGTCTACAAACAACGTCTTTGCTTAGGATACTGACGCATAGCCTTACCTTGTCTAAAGACACACTCCTTGTTTAGGATACTGATGTATATCTTTACACCTTGTCTTTCACAAAGCACCATCACCCATGTTTACTTGCGGGATACTGATGCGCCAGCCTTACGCGCGCAATACTACAAACGCGTCCTTGTTTGCGGATACTGATGCATAGCCTTACCTTGTCTACAAACACCGTCCTTGTTTAGGATACTGACATATAACTGTACCTTGTCTACAGACACCGTCTTCATTTAGGACGTTGACGTTTTTGTTTTTTTTTTTCTTTGTCAACATAGCATTACCCTGCCTTAGGACACCATTTCCACTTAAGAAGCTAACGTTTTTATTGCATCGTCATCGCTTTATTTTGTTTTCGGATATCGTTTGCTGTTATCGTTGTTGAATATATTGCTCATTTTATTAATAAAAAATATGCTCAAATTATCTTTCAGTAAATTAAGTGTAAATAACCACATTTGATAAAAAGGATAAATGTAATTTTCATCTTTTTTATACTTTCAAATAATAATTCATAATTAAAGATTAATTATCTTATTTATAATAAGTATATATATTTTTCGCCAAAATATTATCTTTAAGAAATGTCTGGAGTAAAATTTTAAAAGTATATTTTTTTCCATTTTAAAAGCAATTTAAGTATTTTTAAAAAACAGACACGTTATTAATCCCAGTAAAAATTTCGTCATTTTTTAACTGTTTCAAATAATTCGTTAGAAAAACTTAATTGTTCCATTTTTGAACTGGTGTACTCTAGAAATTTTACTAAAGTAAATTTAATATCGGATATTTTTGTACATCAAAGATTATACATACTCCGTATCAATATCGAGAATAAAGGTCAATTTAAAAACAGCATGGTAAAATGGAAAAAAATTCTTAGATACAAAGTACTTGAAATTATACTCATACATGAAAGAAATTTGCAAGAAAAATCCTGTAGGTGAATTTTCAATGTATTTAACTTAAAAGAAGAAAAAAATCAACTTTCCCCCTATAAACCACATTGAAATCTAAATAGTAAAATTTTTTTTATTTCATTTTGAAAGTTCGTTAAAAATAAAAAGTATAAGAAAAGAGAAAAAAGTGCCACAAAAAGGTAATCGAACGCGTATTTTTTTGAATTTTGATTCTCATACTTTTAAATAAATTTATCAAAAATCAATATAATTAACAATTTTATTTTTGCCTTCAACCTAGGCTTAAAGTAATATTTTGGGGGCAATTTTGTTTGTTTACGTAGCAAAAAAATATTCTGTTTAATAAAGTAAGGAAACAACAAATGCAATTTGACTTTTTTTCAATTCCTACACACTATTAGCTCATACTTACTCTCTATGTATATTTATTTATTTATCTTGGTGGAATTTTCAATCGTTAATAAAATACATTTAAAGCGCTCAATTGAGCTGAAATTTTATATACGCGCATGATTATTTTTGGATGACAATACAGTAATTTGAAATTATAATTAATAAAAAGTAATTGGTTACAAACTAATTACTCAAGAATTACAAATACAGCCATGTTGGCATCATTTTTGACGACACCGAAGTGACCCTTTTGGCGACTTGTGTCAAAAGAGCAGAAAAGGTTTTCTCTTACATTTTAAAGCACTCATTTGATGAAATTTTCTGTACACTATTGTTTTTCAGTAAAATATGATAATTTAATTCTAGTAGATTTAAAATTAATTGACTGAAACTAATCATTTAAGGAATTACAGATTGTTGGTTTCATTTTTAGCGACTTGGGTCAAAACTTTAAAATTTTTCTCACGTTTTAGAGCATTCAGTTGAACTGAAATTTTATATACAGTGTTTTGGATGACAATACGATGCTAATGATAGTGTAAAATTAATTACCACTTAATGTTGTGATTCTGTCACTTATGTATATACATATTTTATATTAATTGCTTGGTACTATTTAATGAAAGTAGCTAAAACCATTTTATAGATCCATATCCCTGTGAAGAAACATTGAAAATAAAATTTTTCTTTGTTGATCTAGAAGTAGGAATTTATTTAATTTTATTTTTTTTTAGGGTATTATTTTGTTTAACGACTACACACTTAATCGTTTATGTGTGTATGAATTATTAGAACTTAATGTACATAATTAAATTTGTTTTATAATAAAAGAATCTACTTTTTATTCATTTACATATACGCATGCATAACGGTAAATTTGTTACTTTTTGCTCGGATTTTGAAAAAAGCATTAAAAGGTTTTCACGTTGGATAGTCTTTTTAAGAGTTGTGGAACAAACATATCTCTCCAATATACAATATGTCGGATGTATTTGTTAGCACAATTTTTTCAAAGGTTCTCCTAGAAACATATCTACCGTATAAACAAAAGAGTTCGTTTGTAAATGAAACAGACCCTCCCTTCAACTAATATCATATTTAAAGCAGAAGTGAAGACGCATAAAGCTTTATATTTTGAACATAGAGCAACAACAAAAAGTAGAAAGAAATTGTTTTTTTTCTTTTTCATTTATAACTCTGCTTCCGAATGACACTCATTTCACCTACTCTAATAGTGCTTATTTTCTTTTCCATTTATTAAGGAATTTGACATTATGTCTAACAACAGACACCAACATTTGGTTTGAAAAAGAATTCACTTCTCTGGGCCGCTGGTGTACCAGAAGGAAATTATAAGCCTACGACTTTCAATGCATTCTTTGTTTTGAATATTTAGCAATTAAAAGATATTACTTATACCCCTAAAAGAATTAAGCAATACCTATTTTAAAAGATTTTATTTGTGGGGTACTGTAAAATGATTTGGCACTAACGAAAATATATGCGAAGTAAAATAATAAAGGAATTTTTAAACAAAGCACAATTTCTTAAAATAATTGCTGTTTGGGAATAAATATTTTTCTTTAGCCATTTGTTTTCAATTCAATCAGAAAAGAATATGTTCATTTCTTAAGATACATGTTACTAGAAACTGAAGCAAGTAGCATGCAGAAAAATACTAATTTATTTTATGATTCAAATTGGTAGAATTTTACAAGTACAAAGGTGAGTAAGAGTATTTCTTCAACCTGTCTGACTCCATCATTGTAAATACAAATTTCGCTTCCCAGAAACGTTTTTGAAGTGAATCTTCTTTGGGCTCGAGAATGAATGAGAGATTTGCCCAGTTTTGCATTAAATTGAAAAATATGAACGGAAGTAGTCTTGCCTCCCCATCCCGAATCGTCGCCATGGCGAGCTGGAGGAGGAGGAAACGGTGACACCACGCGACTTGCGTCACACCCGTGAGGTGGATGATTGCCACTCTCCGGTTAAGTCGCGCACTTTCCCCAGGCTCGGGAACATATCAACGGTTGCTTATGGATTGCGGGCCAGTACAGATTACGGTGTAGATAGGGATTGCAATACTGGACCAAAAATCAATATCGGTATTCGGTATTTTTTAGATCCTAATACCAGTAGTAAATTTTAGAAAAGAAACACACGTGTGTTTCTTTGTTTTGTTTTCCAGTTGCTTTACTAGAGAGTGTAAATATCACAAAAATAATTTCTAACTTATAAATTATAACAGTATATAAAGAATCACAAAAAAAAGGAAAGGAACATATTTACTTTATGCAACCATATTCTTTTCATCATATCAATAATGAAACCCTACCGAAATATTATCAACGGATTTTTTATGTTCTTTAAAGTTATTCTTATTCATTATTATGGGTTATTATTTGTGAACATATATATAATAAATCTGTAAAATATTTTGAACCCCCTAAGTATGATATACAAATACAATGTGAATAACAAACTCGACAATTTAAAAAATATCGAAATATTAAGCACTTTGTTCACAACCACAGCCTTGTTTTCACAGATACGAATGTCACACTACGAATCCTGCGCGTGTGCAGTATCACTCTGAACTGTAATAGGATAGTTTTGGCCCACCTCCTTGGATTATTCCCATATTTTATCACTTCTCTTGATTGTAAGACGCAATTTTATATTCACAGTCCAATTAATTTCTCCCGTTAAGGAGACATAAAAACAAAAACATATATTGTTTTGCTATGTTGGCGATCCCTCAACATACAGTGGAGACAAATTAAAAAATTAAAAAAATTCTAGTAAATACCGAAAACCGGTATTTAAATTGGAAAACCGGTATTATACAAATTGTCAAATGGTTTAAAATCACCGGTATTCGGTATAACTATCCTAGTCCCAACGTTGACAAGAAGTTTCACTTCTATCAGTGTTTCCACGCGCCATTTTCTTTTTTTTTTGTGTGTGCTTATATTTATAATTTAAAAACTACAGCAATATACATGCATATAGTATCCACAAGAATGCTGACTTCTTCATCTGTATTTTAGTAATTATTTTTCATTACGTGTTATCGACATTGGAGTTTTGTAATTATAATGCACGAACATATGGATTAATTTTTTTATCATTTACCATAAACTTTATATTCATACATTTAAGATGCTTTGAAATTTCTTAAACTTTTGCAATTCAGTTTTAAAGTGCAACGTATATTTTGTGCAGACTTTAAAAACGGTAATTTCTCACGCAAGGGCTAAAAGAAAGGTTTCGCCACATGTAGCGCTGAAATCGGGGAAAGAATTCTTATTAATTTTGAAAATAAACATCCAGAAATCATAGTTATATCAGAAAACCTTAAGCAAATAATTGAAAAGAAATATATGTATGTATATATAACTTTATTACAGTCTAATATTTCTATTATTTTTTTCGATGCTAATTCCTCAGTAGCTGACAGTTGCTTTAATGGCCTAAACGTCAACAAAAACAGTCGGATTGCACATTTGCAAATTATCTCTACATTTTTTATTTCTTGTAGTGTATTTCTTTCAGGTTGTCGTTTTACCCGTTTCTTTCTTTCATTCATGAAGCAATAATATTAGTTCAGGATATTTTTCAAACTGTTTAAAAAAAAAGGTTTGAAAACAAAAATTCAAAA